>CAUYRT010098320.1:0-22513 GCA_963574885.1 Lepilemur ruficaudatus
TCATGTATCAAATGAACCTGGATTTTTCTATCATTGCTCGGTTTCTTTCTAATTGTGGGATTTGAGACAGCCATCCAATTTACCTAAGCCTCATTTTTCATGTCTTCAAGATGGAAATAATAGTAACTCAAAGCAATATGAGTTATGACACCAAAATCTATTGAGGTTTTGCTAGTGTTTTCGTTGTTGTACCTGGAATCTCAACTAACTTGTATTAATCTAGTGACAGTAGGGCGTAATATATTGTCACAGAGCATCTCTGGCAGGATTAAATATAATGATGTATGTAAAGTATTTAGCATTAATAAATACTAGGGTTTTTTTCACTTCATCAGATTTCTTCATCTATATGTAATTTTCCTTACTTTCTTCCTACCTCTTTTTCAAGTAACATCAGTCTCTAGATTGGGAAAAGGTGTACAGGTGTTACAACATCTCTCTGTGACGTGTCCATCTCTAATTGCCCTACCACATTAGGGGCTATTCCTACTTCTCCCAGCTCTGCCATCCACTTAATCTGTTACTGGTATTACCTGGAATCCCAAGACACAGTCCCCTCATAAAAGAATGTAATCTCTTCCTCAAAGACATCCTCCTCTTTTCTATTTCATTTCTTCGGTCACCACAGCAATATCTCATAATATTGTGGAAGTATATCAGACTTTCCTAATGGGTTTGGTTAACTGAAGGGATTTAGAGTATCAGAAGGAGAAAATTAAAGATAAATCTCCAGGTAAATAAGACTTCTAAAGTCTGATATAAAAATACCCATTAAGTTAGTTATTCTTCAGTCAGGACATTCTCCTAAGGAATATCCACTGTTCTTGAACTTGCTTTACTGAACTCAGGTTTGAACTTCTAGGAAAACCCTCCCTCCTTTGACCTCTTATCTGAGAGTTACTATCCTTAGGGAATACAAACCCCAGCCCACTGACGCTGGTCTTACTTCAGGCTCGTCACCCCCAACCAACACTTCCCCAAGACTGAGTCGTCTATTTGGCATGGTAGCCTAGACCTCCAGCAGGACACCCAAGGTGCTGTTTGGCACTTCAAATCCCACAGAACACACTAGGTGGGGAAAGGTTAGTCCAGTTTGCCCCTCTCAGAAGTCTTCTTCTTAATTGTATTATTGTCAAATGCACAGTTGTTGTGGTATACCTGTGAGCACACATGCACACACACACACACACACACACACACAAAACTACACATATTTCCAAAGGATAAAACTTTATTCTCAGAGTTTATTTAATCCTATAGGAAGGAGAAACACATTTTTCTAATTGCATTATTATTCTAAAAGGTCACCCATTTTATTAGATGTTAGTAATGTGCATTTTAGGCAGAGAAGCATGAGTTTTCTATTTGCTCTATCCAAACAGACTCATTGTGCCCCCTAGGCATGCCCCAAATAAGACATATAAGCCAATTGATGACTCGTTTATCCACTAATTATGACTGCCAAAACTATATATGTACTTGGCCAGAGTTTTAAATTTATTCCTTATAAGACTCCAGATAAATTTATTAGAAAAATTGCCCATCTTCTCTCTAGCATCCTTGAGTTGTGAAGAGCTATTCTGTATTTACAGTTACACATGTGAACTAAAATAATTGGAGGGGCATTCTGAAGGTCTGTGATTCTGATAGTCAATTTCAGGAGACAGGAGCTCATTTATTGGGAGCTTGAGATTTCCAGTGAACTTGAGATTTACAGCTTTTGATTGCTCAAAAAAGTGGGAGGATGAAGGAGGACTCCCACTTTAAGATTTACACTGTTAATTGACAGGATCTGATCTGAAATAATTCAGTAAACATGGATGAGAACACAAAGACAATGAATACTTAACACGAGAATGACCTCAGAAGCCACAGGGGAGGAGACCCAGAGAAGAGAAACTCCCTAAAGCTCTAGCACTGCCAATTAATTGATGGACACCAAAATCTATTGAGGTTTTGCTAGTGTTTTCGTTGTTGTACCTGGAATCTCAACTAACTTGCATTAATCTAGTGACAGTAGAGCGTAATATATTGTCTAATCACCATAGTAGATTATTCTAAAACCTGGGCAGAATATTCCTGCAAAGAAGGGGTGTTTGTAAAACCAGTAGGTAAACCTTTGTGCTAAAAACATCATCTAAAACTAGAGTTGTTTTAAAAAGGTGATATTAAGAAATTTCTAGGAAATGTTCAATATAAAATAGGAACGCAGAAGAAACAAATACTGGAAACTTAAGAAAGGAAGAGAACTTGGGGCAGTTGCTGAGTTATTAAATGGATCATTCTTCCATGATAGTATATTGGAATCTAATTTATTAAAGTAAAAATGTAAGAAAAAAGTACAAAGTAAAGTAATATATGTTGGTAATTATTACATGAGTATTAGTAATCAGATAGTCTGCATTACTAATGTGATTTCAAGTTCTTACACTTTTTTTAAAAATTTTTTTTCCCTCTGGCAATGGACTGATGGAAGGTTCTTACACTTTTAACTCACCTTCAATAGCTTGAGAATTTCAGGCAACTGTAGAATTAATCACCTGCTTCCTGACACTTTATGGCTTTAGCCTTGGAGCAAGTACTACTTTCAGTCAAATTAGATAAAACACAGTATCTCTCGTTTCTTTATTTAATTTCTTTTAAAATATAACATTCACATTTTAGGATTATTTCCTTACTGTTACAAATCAATAAACTCAATGGCTATAAACTATAAGCAACTGTAGTTATTTATAATAGATAAAATATTAAATAGTATTTTTCCTTTTGTGTTCAATTAACTTTTTGAGTTGCTGTGATCAATCCCATGAAGAAATATTAAGGATCACCAATATACTTCATTATTTGTTGACTTGTTTTTTGGTTTGTTTGTCTTAGTGTTAAAGGGTTAGAATATTAAGGTAGGAACTGCGGCCATACTCCTTCCAAATCCTAAAATCAATAAGCATCATACTACAGAATACTCCATACACCATTAATTTGATATGCACATTATTTTCCTAGTTAGATACTGTACAGAAAAAGAGTTCTCACGTTCAGTGAGCTTACATTTCAGAAGCCAGTTTAAAGATTCATAGTAGAAAACTTTTGTTGGCTTTATAAGACTAACACCATTTAAAAATTTGTTTTGCTCGATCAAATTTCCATTGGTTCATTGATAATTTGGAGCAGTGTTTCCCTAGTATATGCCCCACAGCTGACCTGTAAGAAGGCTTGGTGGAGCATGGTGTCAGATGCTCATAGAAGGAAGGAACAGATGCTGCTTAGCACAGGAAAAGTGAGAGATATTTCAGGGTAGGGGATGACAGATTGGTACAAAAATAGGCAGGATAAAGGTTAGACTCGTTTATATGAAAGGAGAAGGAAATATAGAATTGCTCCAAGTCAACAAATGTAAGATAAACAGGAATCATGATTGCACAAATAAGTACTTTGTGATCATGCTCCCTACATCTATTCTTAATAAACTAATGTTGCTGATTTCTTTTTCTTTGTATGTATATATTTTCTTTATATTTTCTTTTCCTTTTTCCTTACTAGAATGTTATTAGTACAAAACACGTACCTTCCTCTCTACCTAAAATCAACAGATCTATATTGAATTCCTTATATATGCCTGGCATGGTGCCAATCACGGGAAAAATACAAGTAAATGAAAACAAATCGGTACAGGCCAGGATCATGCGTTTCACCTCCAAATTCTTGGCTGGTGTAAGTCTCACTGAAACCACCTGTACTGAGAGGAGAAGGATGGTTCCTCAGAGATATTGGGCCAATTAGTCACCGAAAGAAAGGCAAACAGATGATGAGTAGCCAGACTTCATGAACCAGCCTCTCTGCGAGTTTCAAACTTTTCTTCTGCAGCTTCCTCACCTGGCTCACCCTTCATAAGAATTCAAGAGAGTTTGGGGCTTACTCTCTGGATTAAGCTTTGGTTTAAGAGAATGTCGTGAGTGGTTTGATCTTCTATCCAGAACACTAAAACTTTCTCTTTTTCAAAAGCTGTCTCATTTTATCATTCTTGTGTTCGGTGGAGTAGCACTCTGAATTTCCTTCAAGAACTTTTCCTTTGCCTTCGCAGCTTGGCTAACTGTTTCGCCCAAGAGGCATAGCTTTTGGCCTACCTCAGCTTTGAACCTTCCTCACTAAGCTTAATCATTTCTTGCATTTGATTTTAAGTGACAGACTTGCAAATTACCAAAATATGACACAGAAACTCAAAGTGAGCACACACTGCTGGAAAAATGGCACCAATAAATTTGCTTGACACAGGGTTGCCACAACACTTCAGTTTGTTAACAAAGAAAAAAAGAAAAAACCTGCAATATCTGTGAAGCACAATAAAAGTGAAGTGCAATAAGATGAAGTATGCCTGTAATTTTTACTAAGAAACATGACATCTTTTACAGGTAAGGAAGGGTAAAATCCCTGGGAAAGGAAAGAATACCATCCTAAGTACTCCCAAATATGCAAATACCTTGTAAATGTTTTTGTGTTCACTTTGATAAAATCTCATTGCCCTTTCAGGCACAAAACTTAAACTCTGTTGGTTTGAAACGTAGTGATGTCTTATTTTTTGTGTTCTCAAAACTGTTCTTCATTATGAACCAGAACTGCTCTGAATATCTATACTCTTTCATTCAAGGTCTATAGGAAAATAAATAATACTGCTTCCAAATATCCTCTGTAAGAGAATGTTCAAAACTTTGATCATATACAGGCCTCTTTGTTATGATATAGTAAACCTTGGTTGCATCGCTCCTATCTAAACATGCTTCCCCGACTGTCTCTCAGTTTGCACGAGGAGTCAAGATTGGCTTTCTTGGTTTGTTTTCTGTTTTGTTTCTCTCAAAGCACAATGGCAGCCAGTTGTTCGAGCAGCACGATGGTCTGCTAAGTTTTTCTCTTATCAATCTTCTAGAGAAAAAAATCACAAGGATGTTTGTTTTTACAATAATTAGGGAGGAATTCTACCTTCTATAGTCTCACAGATAGCAGGAAATACACCCATTGGCCACAATCCTAATCACTAAACTTCAGAATCCTTAAAAGCTCTATTATTTTAACTACCATTCCCTTAAAAAATGGCTAGTTGTGGAAACCTCAGGAAATGCACAGGAAATAACTGCCTGAGAAATGTTAGCCAGGGAGTTGGGTCATATAACAAAGTGGTAAGGCATGACAAACTACACGCAAACGCTATTATTTAACTTCTCAAGCTGTGACTGTTTGTGGCATTAAATATATGTAAAGAAATAATTCTGTCACTATATGCATATCATGCTTTGGAAGTATCATTGTCGAATTAGCCAAAGAGCCAAGACATTCAGCTAATTGTTGACTTTTCAAGGCAAGGGGAAGTGGAGAGTTGAGTCAATTATTCAGGCAATAATCTTGCCACCAAGAGAATTTGTGTTTAAAGTTTCTGGGTGACTGGCCACAGAAGCTGCTTGCCACCAACTTTTCAATTCATTCTGGACATCCATTTGTTTTACAAGTTTACAGAGACTTAGAATTGTGAAGATAGAGCACCTGATTTGTTTTCTTAAATCTTTTTGGGTGATGCTTTGCAATGCAAAAAGCCAATGTAAAGAAGAGATATTCTTTCTTATCACTCAAGACCAACTCAAATGCATGCAGACTCCTTAACAGACAAAGGTGTTTTTTGTTTGTTTGTTTGTTTGTTTTGAGACAGAGTCTCACTGTGTTACCCTGGTTAGAGGCTGTGGCATCAGCCTAGCTCACACTAACCTCAAAGTCTTGGGCTCAAGCGATCCTCCTGCCTCAGACTCCTGAGTAGCTGGGACTACAGGTAGGCGCCATGATGTCCAGCTAATTTTTCTATTTTTAGTAGAGACGGGATCTCGCTCTTGCTCAGGCTGGTCTTGAACTCCCGAGCTCAAGGGATCCTCCTGCCTCGGCCCCCCAGAGTGCTAGAATTACAGGCATGAGCCACTACGCCCAGCCCAGACTTGGGTTTATATCCCAACTTTGCTACTAGTGTAGTGTTTATGAATTTGGACATTTTTTTTCCATCTTTACTAAGCCTCGGTTTCTTTCTTTGTAGGATGGCAATAATAGTATCTTACTTTGGCTTAAAGATACACATTTTAATTTTGAATTTTGAATGTTGTTGCATAATTGATGAGTGAATTTAATGTAGTGTTTCTTATTTTTCCTAAATAACAAATATACATTAATAAATAATGCAGTTTATAATCCCCAGCATACAGAAACAGATGAAATTGGTCATACCTAACATATTTTTTCACAAGATTAAATGAGATAACACTGGAATTACTCTTGCCACGTAAGGAATACTAAATAAATGTTGGCTACCACACTTACTACCACCATTACACCTACAACTACCATGACTAAAACATACCAACATTTCTGTCTCAGTTTCCTAATGTGTGAAATAAGGGGAATAAGACACACTCTATCTCATAGAGTTTAAATAACTCATCTACAGCTCTTTGCATGGTACTCGGCACATCAAAGTGCTCATCAAAAGTTAGCTACTACTATTATTCACAACCTTAACTATGATCACTATTACAACTGCTATTACTACAACCATTCTTATTAGGAGGATTTAAATCCTCATTAGTCTCAAAGAATTTGCAGTCTATTTATAAAAACGTAACCAAATGTTTCAAGATAGCATTTTCTTTCATTGTTGTTGCATTAAGCTTAGCCAGAGACTGCAGAAGAAACAAATCACAGGGTTTAAAATCATGTATGAACATGGAACAAATCTCTGCCTTCCCTTTCTCAGATGCCCCAAGAAAACATGAAAGTTGCCAGGCATCGGAAAACTTCAGAGAGCCACTCTTGATTCAAAATAACTGCAGAGCACTTTTTTGGCTTTTGCTATAAACTGATACACTGGTAGCTCAGTTTCCTGTCATATTTCACCCTTCTCACTAACCCCGCGGGAAGTACCCTGATGCGTTTACGCCAATACATGCGTATACAGATTGGCCAGAGCTGGGGAGGTAGCAAAAGAAACCCCAGGTGAGCAGCATATGACTGATTATACCTTGCAGCAGTTCAGGAGAAAAAATAGTTTATAGGACACCTGCCTCCTCTCATCACTTGTTTTCTTTTTCCTCCTTCTTTTTTAAAATTTTTTAAAAACTCTGTCCTACTCTGCATTTTTCGCCTGTTTTTGTAAAAGAGCTGTTTTCAGGCCACAGTAACTAGAGTGCTTGTGTTCGTGCAGTCGATTGGAAACATATCTAATTATTAAAGAGAAATAAAAGTACCCAGGAGAGAAAAGGTGAGTATTTTTAGAAAACACTCTCTATAAGTTTTATTATATATGAAAAAGTATTTATTTTCCTCTCATAATTCATAGTTTCCATTAGTTGTTTCCTATTAATGAAGCCATAAACCAGGAGTACCCAGGACTTTAATTCAACAGAAAATGACAAAAGCATATAATAAGAATAATATACATTTCTGTTTACAATGTCTACAGAAATACCCAGTGATGGCTGTTTTCTTAGAACCCTTTTCTTGGAAATGACAGAAATCTAAATAAAACTAGATTAGGTAAAGGGTAGATATATTCATATTAATACATGTAACCAAATCAGTGGTAGGCATGAGAGGCAGTTGGCTGGGCACAGAAAACACAGAGAGTTTGGGCACAGAGAGTCTCCAAATTGTTCTGACCCTGAGTCTCTACTAAGCAAATGGAAGTGCTACTGTCCCATCTCACAGCCTTGTCAATAGAGGCTGAAAGGTGCTGTCTGTTTTTAATGTTCAAACATCCCAGGAAAGTGTTCTGATTGGGCCTCATCTAAGCTGGATCATTCATTCACTTCTATTATTTAATTTGTCAAATGAGTGTTCTGAGAATTAATTGCATTGCAAATGCACTAGGCTCACCTGACTTTTTAAAATTTTCTCTTGAGTTGTAATAATTAAATCAAGAATTTTCCTCTTTAATTATGCAAGTTCATGCTTATAAAAACCCGTTTACATTGAGGAAAATGAAACACTTCAGAAGTTTAACTCTCTGCTTGAATCAATATTTCTATATCTCCTCATTCTAGACTAAGGACTACTTCTTGCATTGTTTTAATTTTTATGCTTTTTTACATAGAGGAAGATCCTCACTAAACTCAGCCATATAGTAATAATAAATTTAACTTTAATACTTTTTAACTTTCTTGAGATCAGATCACAGTGGTTAACTACACACTGTTGTTTGCACAGTTTCAGAACAAACTAAGAGCAAACAATACTCAAAATTTTTGTGAAAATCTGATCAGAAACCTATTGACTAAAACCAACAAAAGCTCACTTAGCATGTGGTTCCATGTTAACAGAATGCAGCTGATTCTGTTCATCTTAGTCACAGCAGACAAATTAAAAGGTTTAAGTATAAAGTGCACTTTCTTTTCATTTGACATCTGTCTACTAGTTTCTGTTAGCCAATTCTAAATATTCTAAAGTGAGATAAGTAACAAATGTGAAGGACCTATTAAAATGCTAGGTGAGAAGACAGGATTAGCATATAAGAACTGACAGGAAATGTTTAACTATTGTGGGGAGTGAAGCAAAAGGAGACAGGGACTCCTGGCTGTAGACAGGCACCAGAGCTCTAAATTTTGATTAATCACAGTAACTACATAGTTTCAAGATCTGATTTAAATTTCTTACCAGAGTATTAGGCAAATTACAAAACTATAGTCACTGATACTAGCTGTTAAGCAACATTTTAACTTTTATTTTTCTGTCCCGCCAAGTGCATTCCATCTTTGTCCAAAGATGTATTACAGACAACCAACAACCTCTTAGTGGAAGGCTGATCATTTAAGAAAAATGGGGAGAAACCTGAAATATGAGGGAAACTACTTCCCTAGTCTCCTAGAAGGGAGGAAACAGATTTGCAAAGGGTGTTTATTTAAATTACTAAATTACCTTTATAGTGACTTGAGGCCAGGGAGGTACTTATTTGCAAAGCTGTAATAGAATGTTTTTAGCAGGAAATCTTAAATAAGGGAAAAACCACTTCAGGACCTTGGCTGGAGTTTTGAACTATGAACATCAAGCAATCAGCAAGAAAATAATATAGCATTATTTCATAGATATAGACTGTGCTATAAATAAGCAGAAACGAAGGAAGGGAACAGCATGTTCCATTGCTTTGGTACTAAATTTCCCTGGCAAGAGAGAAAATAAAATAGGAAAATATAATAATTTGCTTTAAAAGTAGAGTAATAAAGATATTTTGAAACATCTTTTTAAAAAAAACTAATCGTTAACACTAAAGATCTATCCAAGCAGAGAAGGGGTAGACTGAGAAGAAAAAGACTGAAGGCACGTTTTTGTTTCTTGAGCTTTTTTTAGCCTCCCAGTGCTGTGGAACTAGAGCAGCAAGCTGAAATGATTTATGAAATGAAAAATTCCTGCCCACCCAGTTCACAATCATGTGCAGTAACTACTGTGTTCTGCTATTTGCCATAATATTTAGTTCAGATGTAGCCAGAAAATCCCACTACACACAGAAGAGTCAATCATAAAAAGAAACAGATTTCCTTGCATTTCTCTCATGTGTTTGTACACAGGCACACAGGAAAATAATATATGCATATTTTCACACACATCAGTAATTCTCCTTTTAGCTTATCCTTTTGCTTTTCTTTTCCTTTTTTTTTTCAAAGAACGTAATTTACTTTTACTTTTGAAATAGTTTCTATGCAAACTTCTCACCTCCTTTCTCCATCCTGACCTCCTAACCCTTTTTCCTCCCCGCAAGACTCAGAACCAGGTTCTTACCTGAGTAATTTAGCAAATAACTACTCATCGAAATTGAATGCTTGTACTGCAAAAGTGATTGTGTTAAATACTGGTTTTCTACATAATATGAATTGGTTTTATTAGGTATGTGGAGACTCAGGAGAGGGCAGTCTGGTTTGAAACAGTAAATAGTACATTTTTTTGTGCTGTTTTGTAAAGCTCAATAAAAACATGCAGGAGAAAATGTGACTATTAAATGGATAAACCACCATTAACTGTCACATACAAGATGACTGACCAGTCCATTTATACATACGTAAATAACCCAGAACAATATAAGTGTTGCGGAAAAATGAATTATGTAGAAGGCAGTCATGTTCTTCCCTCTCAGGATCCTGTATTTGTATTGGAGAGTCCTATCCACGATAAAATAGAGACTATCATAAGACCATTTACAATCAACCCCTCCAGTAGTTCTGGGAAATAAAGAGACTGTCAAAAACTGGGAGAAATGGGAAAAGTCAATGGAAATGGGGGGACTTAACATGTATTCAAAAGACTGTTGTGTATAATAAGACCTTTTGTACCTTATACGGCTCTTTCCACAATGGCTGCCCAGAATTGATAAATTACAGCCAAACTTCACTCTTCCCAGTTAATTATATTTTCCCATATCCTCTGGATATGTGAGCACATGGAAATTTAAGAAACAACCAAGCTTGGAAAGCAGGAGTGAACCAAGTGGTTGTATAGGAGATGGTATGATAGGGGAACAGGAGTCTTAATTTCATCTCTGCCATAATGTCATTGTGAATTTTGGGGGGAGGTATTTAAAACAATCTATATCTCAACATTTAAGGATAATGACTGTGTTAAAACTGATATTTTTTACAAGATGGATGGGTGGGGAGCAAAATGTTTCATACTGTGGGGGTGGATCTTAACACCTCTGACAGGAGGAAATTTTCTAACTATTCCCGCAAGAGAGAGTCTTACAGGGCACTCTAAAAAGCTTTTATTCACCAACCCCACAGGCCTGCCCCTTCCCTGCCCAACACTTACGCTGGAGTGAGGATTACTCATTGTAAATGGGATGAGTGGATGGAATAGGGGTAGGGTACAACACAGGGAAGTACTGTATCCTTTATTTCTCAATCCTCTTGCTCAGTTCAAAATTATTTGTGTATTCCTATATTTCATCATCAAGAATATATTTAGGCCCACAGATAAACTCCAATGCACTTTGGAATGAAATATTAGAATGCCTTCCCATTTAATCTAATAACTAATTTAGGTAATGCTACATGATCTTAATGCACAGAAGATAATTAATATCTATATGATCTCCTGCTGAATGAATTTGGAAGTCATCAATCATTCTAAAGCACATTTTGTTTTTCTTTGAAACAGGATCCCTGCTCTGCTGCCTGGGCTAGAGTGCTGGGGTATCATCATAGCTCATCACAACTTCAAACTCCTGGCTTAAGTGATCCTCCTACCTCTGCCTCCCAGGTAGCTGGGACTACAGACTCAAGTTGCCACACCTGGCTAATTTTTCTATTTTTTGCAGAGACAGGGTCTCGATAGGTTGCTTAGGTTGAAAACCCATCTTTTAAAGACAGTTTCATTTTTTGACTATGGTAAACTTAGAATTGCTATCAATTGATTAAAAATGTTCCATTAAAATATGTTTCTTGACTTTTTTTTAGTCTTTTCTAGTTAACTGTATTTTCCAATCCATAAATTTAATTGGACTGGGTTAAAAAAAAATACAAAAACAAAATGCTTCCTTGTTTTTTCTATTAAGGAGAGTGGTGGATCAAAATGGACCCCATTATCATGGAAGCAGAGGATGGATTCTACCCTTCAGCTTCTATAAGGTAACACAGAAATAATGAAGTGTAATCACTGGAAACTTTTCAGTTGGAAGTGATAAAACCTCTACTCAAAATAGCGTAAATTAAAACAATAAAAATATTTGAGAGTCTTGAGGGACCATATCACTAAAAGTCCAGGAATACATTTCTTCAAGCATGACTGAGATCCAGGGTCTCACGTAATTTCATCAGGAGATTCTCTCTATCCAATGGCTCTCTTCGCTTTGCTGGATGATGGCCAGCAACCAAATACTGACATCCTGTTAACAGGGAGTGACTTCCCTGATAGCTCTGGATTGGACATTCTCACTGACTAGGCCTCGGTCTCCTGTGGCTTGGGAGAAGAGGGTTCAGTTTCACTCCCAACTGAATCATGTGGAATGCTTGCCACAAGAAATAGGGATTCAGTTACCAAAAGAAAGAAAATGAGAGGATAGGGAAAAACAATACAGTGTAAGTCTACTACATATAGGAAGATTCCCAAATATTCTGGAATTTCAGCCCTTTGACATTGTTAGACTTTGTGACAGCCCCTTAAAAAAAATTCCACAGGGTATTTTTTCTCCCTTTAAGTTTTAAATTTATTTCTGTTCTTGTTTTTAAATACCTTGAGATAAACAGGGATGAAAGGAATATTGCAAAAGACCTAGTTCATTTGTATAAACATTTTCCAGCAAGGATAACCAAAGCTCTTTATGAAAACTACAATTTTTAGCATTTCTGTTTGAGAAAAAAAATAGCTAACATTAATCAAGCTTTTACTATGTGCATATTAAATGCAAAACACTCTTCTATGTGATTTACATAGATTGACTCATTTACAACTCACAACCATCCTATGATATAGGTGCTGTTATCCTCATTGTATAGAGAAGAAAACTGAGTACTGAGATTAAGTAATTAGCTCAAGTCACACAGCAGAGTTGAGATCTGAACTACTCTTAATTACCTTGTTTAAATTATGTCAGCCAACAATGTGCTTAGATTTATGGTTTTCCCTTTTTTTTTTTTTTTGGCAAGCTGGAGTTTGTGTTTCTGGAACACAAGAGTTAATTAAACAGAATAAGCTATATGTGTAGACAAAGACTTACTTTCTTCTTTTTTAGGGCTTAAACTCTGCATATTCTGGAAAATCTATAAAAAGAAAAAAAAAGAAGCACGGACATATTCTTTCTCCACACTTCAGCAGACTTCTTATAGTTAAATTGAAAAAAATTCTCATTATATTTTAAAATATTGACTGGGAAAATTCTAAACAATTCAACAAATATAGGTTTGTATTGTTTTTAGTATCTCTTTGATTGTTTAAAACTCTGAAAATAAATTTTCCTTTTGGAGTTTTTAAGCTGTAAACACGTGGTTTTTTTCTTGTGCCTCAGTTCCTAAATGAAACCACATGGATAGAGAAATGAGTTCACGTGGCTAGTGAGAAATACCAAGTCATTTGCCCCCTCTGCAGTATGGTAATGGAGTCCATCTGAATTAGCCTGGCATAAAAGGCATTGGAGGGTATTGGTTAGGACATGTTTGGTTGCAAGTAACATAAACTCAAACTTAAGCCCAAATGGGACTTAATATTAGGGGTGCTAGTGTTTTGCATGAACCCCAAATCCAGATTTAAACTGAGCCTCAAGAACAGCTGAAACCAAAGGCTCAAGTACCACTAAGATTTCTGTTCTGTGGCTCTGCGTTTTCTGTTTTGCTTGTTTATTCCTGAGCAGTATTTTTTGCCATCTGACTACATAGAACAAAAATACTACCAATACCCAAATTCATACCTCCATATCGGATTTACCTGGAATCTTGGCCCTGATTCCAAATTCTCAGGGAGAGACTAGGAGTTCAGCTTGGATCACTTGCTTATTCCTTGTCCAATTAGTTGTCACCAGAGATGAGTACAGTTGGCTCAGATTTGGGCAGCTACCAACTCTTGGAACAAGGACAGAATAACACATGTGGGTAGGGGGAGTGGCAATTTTCAGAATAAGAGGATTCTAGGCAGTCAAAACAATGCATCTACAGAACCAAGCTGGCCATTTAAAGTCATTTATTTGATTTCTACTTATTTAGAAATAAGGGATGAAAGGGATCTTGAGACTTAATTTTTTTCCAACAGTGTTTATAAAGATGGTTAGTTTTCTGCAGATTACAAGAGGCAAAAAGGCCAAATGCCTAGCTCCATTTACTCATGTATTGCTAGTGTAAATGATCTTGGTAAAATTTACAGATGAATGCAAAGAAAATAATTTAAATGACAAACACATAAAATTACAATAAATCATTTGATCACCTGATCATCATTTCTCATCCAAGGTACAGGATTTGCTGAGAAGGAGTACATTTGACTGAAGTAATTTTCACATTTCTTTTCCCTTTCTAATCAAAAGGGGAAAAAGTAATGAAGAGCAATGAACCAACTGTAAGAGAAAGAGCTAGAGGAAAAAGAAGAGGAGAAAGAAGAAGAAGGAGGGGGAAGGAAGGAAGAGGAAGAGAAGAAGGAGAAGGAGGGGAAGGAGGAGACGATTCCAACACAGTTTATGCATAGTTGCATGATCTATTGATATGTTTTATTTTCCACATATTACATTTTTTTAAATCTGGATAGCTATAATATTTTATACACACTATCTAAGGAAAGGAACATGACATTGAAGAGAGAGATGGGAAGCGTTTGTTGTTACTTGGGTTTGAATTTCAGTGCCCTTGTTTGGAGAAATAAAATACTGTTTCCGAAAGACACAGGTCCTAAAGCTTATACCTTAAATAATACAGTTCATCTTTCCTGTATGTTCTTGCAATTCAACCCCAGCCACAACCAGGCTGGTGGCGAATAGTCAAAGAAAAACAATAATTAGATACTGGTTTTTTTTGTTTCTTTTTGTTTTTTTCCTCTGACAAGGGTCTCCTGCCCTTCCCTATTCCTTCAGGCAAGTCAAGAGGTAGGGGTAGGAAGGAGAATGTTACAGCCACCAGATTTACCTGTGGGCTCTGAAGTCATGTGGTCCTATAGATCACTTCCTGAGTGAGTAGAGACGGGGAGGAGACAAGCCCCATAGGCTTCGTCTGAACTTGGAGCAATTGCATGTCCACATGCACACAAGTGGGATATGGAAATGGCTGAGAGAACCCAGGCCCAGAGAGCCCTTGCTGTCAGAATGAGAAACCCATGGCCAACTTTTTCCTGGAATAAGGAAGATACGTGGTCATCAGCTTAGACTGACAACTAGAGGAGGGATGAGAATTTCCCAGCTGATGCTGGTATATATAGATGACTTGGGAGGATTTATTTTCTGCCTTCCATTCCTGCTCTCTCAGCTATCTAGAACTTAGCCACAATAGCTAAGGAAAAGTTTAGGTGAAGGAGGGGTGGCTTCAATTGAGGAAAGTATGATTATGACAAGATTATTTTATTTGTTTATTTTTTGAGACAGAATCTCACTCTTGCCCATGCTAGAATGCCATGGCATCAGCCTAGCTCACAGCAACCTCAAACTCCTGGGCTCAAGTAATCCTTCTGCCTCAGCCTCCCAAGTAGCTGGGACTACAGGCATGTGCCACCATGCCCAGCTAATTTTTTTCTATATGTTCTTAGTTGGCCAATTAATTTCTTCCTATTTTTAGTAGAGAAAGGGTCTTGCTCTTGCTCAGGCTGGTTTTGAACTCCTGATCTTGAGCGATCTGCCCACCTCAGCCTCCCAGAGTGCTAGGATTACAGACATGAGCCACCGCGCCCAGCCAACAAGATTATTTTAAACTGTGATTAAGAGTTTGCCACTGATGGAATATAGGTTTGAAATAGGAAAAAAAAATTATTTCCTATAATACCAATGGTATTATAGGAAATACCATTTCACAAACATTTGTTTGTATACCAAAATTTGTAGTCATTACTTATTCAACAGCAGAATGAAGTGATACCCATTAATTATTTTTTAACTTGGATTTGTCCCTAAAAGACTGTGTTCTTTAACCCGATGTTAAAAATAAACCTCATGTCCACCAATGTGTCTTTTGAATATTTCCTCCTCTGTCTTAAAGCCCTGGGAACTAAGATTTATGACATTTTAATTGTTTGGCTATATGTTTAAATGGAAATACATCATTTGAGATTCAGTTCTAGTTGAGGTTCAATATATGAATCTTTCTTTTCTTGTCTACTCATTTTCCTCACTTCCTCAAACCTTCTAGACTTAAACAACATCACCAGAATGAGACCTCCTTGCATGCTATTCCTCAGTTGCCAATAATAAAAAAAAAATCTTTTAAATATACTTCCATAGAGGCCACATGTGTGCCATATATAGGCCTTAATATAAATCATGAGGAGAGGGCCTCCAGCATCCTATGGGTAAAGTCTTGAACTTAGTATGCTGTAGTAGTTAGTCTTTGATCCAAGGAAACCCACAATTGAATTAGCAGAGATGATTTCTTTTTTGCTTTCTTCTCTTTTTCATGCCCTTGGTAGATTTATATCTCAGAAAACTATATCCCTAGAGACATATGAGGAATCATTCCATTTGCAGTGTCTGCAGCTTTTCCGACTCAATAAGTGACTATTAGCAAGGCAAAGTGACAAAGCTAAACAGTTCAAGAGAATGAAACTTGTCATGGCCCTATGGCTATAGTCTATCATTATTCCAGGGTGGAGAACAGAACAAAATATTATAAAATATTGATCATTATAACCAAGTGATAAATCAGATTATGTTAAGGATCCTTCTCTATGACACTGACTTTTAGATTTAAGTTTTACTTATTTGAGCTCTATCCCTACCTAGACTGGAAGGGTAGTGTTGTACGGGAGATATTCATAAACAACACTCCTTGCTTGGAACTTCTGGTCCAAGTTGTCAGTTGACCCCTACTCTTTGCTGCTATCAGGCTTCCAGGAAAAGGGGACCAAGAAGCCATGGCAAATGTGCCTAAAAATGTTGGGTTATGAATGACAGTTCTCTAAATATACTGCAAGCTCCATATGAATGCAGATTTTAACCAGGCTTCTGCTGGGTAGGCACCCTCCAACAATTTAATTTGATTTCTAGAGTTTGACTTCATCTTGTTTTCAAAAGGATTTAAAGTGATTTCTAAGATAAATAGAAGACTTCCTATTGACATAAACTAGAAATAGGAAAAATGAAGAAAAAGAAGTATTGCACATTAAGTTTAATTAGGAATGAGGCTAACTCAAAATTGTATATCAAATAGTCTCATAAGGAGACACAGTATTTGTTGTAAGTTTATAACAAGACAAGGACAAAGGGACGTGTGGTTGGTTAGTTATATCTGATCAAAGTGTTCATAAGCCCCTAACAATTATTTAGAAGAAACAAAAGGAAAATCATCTGAAGAATCTTCATGGTGGCAAACACTCCCAGCCCTTGGCATAGTGCTATATAAACGGTAGGATCCTGACATAAGACAATTGGCTCTAAATCTGATTACTATCTTAAATTATGATATTGAATCACCCATGCTTTTGAAGAAAAATCAGAAATAAAAACTATGTATTAAATTATTATATATTTATTATTTATTAAAAATATTCTTCTTGTTTAAATTTATCGAGTTTGACAGAGACAGATGTTTGATGACACTGGAATGTGAAGGTGAATCCTTTGTCTTAGGAGGCTTCCTGTGCCACACATCGGAATTAGCTCATGTGGAAATTTATATGGGCTTTCATTGCTAGCGGGTGAAATGAGTCACACTTAATCTTACATTCTGGGTGTAGCAATGTGGGGAAATATGAATAGTTGGGAACATTCCTTCCATTTCTTACAATTTGATGCATGACTCATTTCTTTAGACTCTTGACATGGGTTTACCATATGAGTCTTCCCTGGAACCCTTTACTGTTCCACCAGAGAACTGATTTGAGACAGTGATAAGAAAATTGCATTGCAACAGTTTTAGAAAAGTAGATGCAAATCTTTATACTGTTGAAATATATGTGTATGAATGGACAGAATGAATTGAATTTCTCAATTTGTCAGTTAAACTTGTTCTGATAGTGCCAACTGTATTGACTCTTAACCAATACAAAGTCATAGAACAAGGAACAAGAGACTCTTGACCCTTTGAGGAGGTAGAGCTTAAGGGTAGAGCTTTGAGGACAGGCTGGATGTAGTGACTTACTTCCAAAGAATAGAGCATAGAAAGGGAAAAATCATGGAAAAAGCTGGCAAACAGTGCCTTAAGCGAATGGCATAGGTTAACATCACCAGTGATGTCATGTGGATACCATGTACTCTCTGATATGATGTGACAAGGACACTTCACCTGTGAAATTCTTCCACTTAATTCATAATTCCTGTATAATTATGAGAAAAACAACACACAAACTCAGACTGAGAGACATTGTACCCAATAGCTGGCCAACACTTTTCAAGACTGTCAAGGTCATGAAAAACAGGGAAAGACTGAAAAACTGTCACAGAGCAGTGGAGACTGGGGAGATATAACTATTAATAAATGCAATGTAGTAAGCTGCATTGAATCTGGGAACAGAAAGAAGATATTACTGGAAAAATTGGTTCAAATAATGTCTGGAGTTTAGTTAATAATAATGTATCAATGTCAATTTCTTAGTTTGATAAAGGTAACATGGTAACTTAGGATATTAACAATGGCAAAACTGGATGAGGAATCTCTGTATTATCTTTTTGAAATTTTTCTTTAGATCTAAAATTAAAAGCTTGTTTTAAAAAAGATACTTGAGATATCTATTATTAAATAGCCTTGTGATCTATATTCACTTTGGATAAAGAATAACACCTTTAAATTTAAGAAGGAAAACTAGTGACAAGAGAAAAAACATTTCTAATTGTGCATAAATTAGCTAAGAAAGAAAACAAGGCATACAAGTAATTCCAAAAAAAAAAAAAAAATCTCTGAAGCACACTGGACATTAAAAATGACTTGCTATACTTCTATATAAAGAAGAAACTCTTCATATTCTTTTATAATTCCTCAGAGATGCATATTCTTCTTACATTTCCTCCCCTGTAACATGACCTTCTTCCTAATATTAACCACATATCCCCATTACACATAGTCTTCTAAAGCTTCCTTTAGGAAGTTCAAAGGAGATTTTTTTTTCACACCCAAATTATTCTGAGGTATGTTTTCTTTTTTCTTCTCCTGGCGTGTTTATCTTGTTTTAATCACCTTGCCTCTACCATGAAAAACAACAAATGGTATCTGAGTTTCTGCTGTGTCAAACTAGTAAGCAATGTAAGGAAGCTGGTGACCAGCTGTTTTCTGTCTCTGCTTATAGACAGCAGAAAACCGTGCCCAACCAAAGGAAATGCATACTCAGGACTCTAGGAAATCCTTCTTGCAGGACATTACTTACTGCCAGTGCAGACACCAAAGGGAAATGAAGTGTACCAATTTTTCCAAGCGTAGTCATTGAATTTGAAACAAAGTTGACATTTGTAGGCTAGATCTACTCCTCCAAATTGAAACAGAATGAAAATTTGAGGCATTAAAATGGAGAAATAATCATGCTACATTTTCTACAAGAATATAGATGCAGGATGTTAATTTAAAAACTCAAACCCCTTCTGAAAGGAAGAAAGAAAGAAAGAAAGAAAGAAAGAAAGAAAGAAAGAAAGAAAGAAAGAAAGAAAGAAAGAAAGATCTATCTGAAAATAGAAAGAAATTAAAATCAAGGAAGTTAATTCTTTCATAGTATATTTAAGTACTAAAATGTGCAGACCACTGTACTAGGCTGCTGGGATAAAAGTGCAAACTTTGTAAACCTAATGGGAGAAATGACATAAATCTGTTATCATGAGATATAAGATAAATGTTAATTTCTGTAATAACAGACAAAATACTGTTTTATGAGAAGCTCATTGATCTGAGGGCACAACTAAGAAAATATTTCTGTTTTGTTTAAGTGTTTTTACAGTATTTTAATAGCTTGAATTCCAAGCAGGAAGAGATCATCATCTACTCATTTCCAGCAGGGGGCAGAATCACCATGGAGGACATAGATAGTATAAAAATATGAGGAAACAAGAAACAAAATCACGCAGAAAGCTAAAAGAAAATTTTTATTTCTTGGATTCTTTCCAAGTTGAAAAATATTTATCAATTTTAAGAGTAACAGAAAGTTCCTCATGAAATATTTAGCTATTGCTTCACTATCATTTATTACCAAAGGCAATTTCTTTCAGCTATGCAATAGGAAGACTGATTTTGTGCAATGCTCTACAATGTCAAGTTCTTGCTGCTCCCATGGGACAAGGAGAATAGCTGAAGCTCTACAACTATTTCCACAAGAGAATAATCCAATGTGTTCTGAGCTGGTATGCTTGCTTTCTCATACTGATGACTTCTCAAACCTCGTTGAATAGTTCTTACCTTTCTGATTAAGCTTTCAATGAATCAAACAATACGTGTAGTAAAAAACTGCAGCTAGTGGTATGCTGGTGAATGTTTAATAACCAGCTCTCAAAAATAATGTGGCTATGTGTGTATGTATGTCAGCTTTTAATAACTTTTAATAATATAAAAGGATGTGTATGCTTTTGTTGAACTTTCTGAACTCTGTAACCATAGCCAACCCATAGTTGCAATTGACAAATACATACAGTTTTGATGTGAATGTTGACTGATATCATTCTCTACCTTTCTTTACTCATTAAGACAAAAGTGAAACAATAAGAACGATGTCAGAACTTTACTCCATCATCAATGATGTGAGCAATGTCTTTGCTGAATCAGATAATTTTAAAATATTAGAAGACTACTTCCTCAAATTTTTTGTGTTACACAATATAATGGCTACAGACATGACATACTTTTAAGTTTAACACACATTATTAATGTTTTCTCCATCACTTTCTGAAATCTAAAGACAACAAAGAAAACAATAAATCAAGCCATGTAGGCAAATGTAAATGCTCTCACAATTGCCCATTCCAAACTGCTAATGCAATGTCACTGAACACAGAGTGGAGAAGAGATGCTCAGTAAGTAGCTCAAGATTACGTATTATTGCCACCATGTAGACATAATAAGGAAAATAACCTAAAGCACATAGATCATAATAAAACGTATGTAATAATTAAGAAGTGCTGAGTTTTGAGTGTTTATTACCTTTGTTTTTAATACAATTTATTGTATTTAGGAGCCAACTCTAGCATAGCACCGATTGTAAGAGGCTTTGTGAAGTCTTTGAACAAATGTTTAACACAAAAGGAAATAAAATGAAAGCTAAAGACTTGGAAATAGAAATGGAGTTAAAACCCTTCTCCTTTTATTTTCATTAAGACTAAAGTTTATGAAAACATTGAAAGAAATTCAATTTATTAAGTCAATATATTCACTTTCTTGAACATGTCAGATCATACCTAGCACATTTTTTATCCCAAAATAAGACATAATACTTAATACACAATCCTTTTTGTTCCTCCCAAATAAAATGATTTACAAGCAAATGAATACTACCAAAGGAAGTTTTACATTAATCTTTTCAAAAATGTTTTTTGCAGGATTTTCATACTTCAGAATTTTCAGAAATGTTCTCTAGCTGGGAGAGGAAGACCATTCTAGACTTTTCTCAGCTTTATTTTCCAATGGGCTTCTAGCATAGTTACATCACGGCTATAGAGTAGGGTGGTGTCAATTCTACACACCACAAGAAAATGTTTTTGAACAAGTTTCCTAAGTTTCATTCTGATTGGAGAGATTTAGGCCACATGCTCACCTCTAAAGCTAAGGGAGAAGTTATCTTCTGTTTAGACATATGGATTCCACCACGCTAATGGATACCCAAGATGAAATTCTAAAAACTGTTAGAGAAAGTGGAGCAAAGTATGAAAGGCCAAGTGAGGAACCAACAAATGCCCATTATATCTTCTGCTCCAAAGTAATTAATGAATACCAATTTTTTAAAAACATCAAACTTAAACTTCTCTTCTTTCAAATTCTGGCACGATTTGCCCTGATCTAACTACCCAACTTTATTTTCAACCATCTCTTTCTGTTTTTGACAGGCCAGTTTCAGTCTCCTGGGAATAAATAATGCTTATACCTGGTTTTGTACTTCATGGTGGTCCCTGCATTTGAAAGATTCTCTTCCTCTTTCATCTCTTCCAGCAGTATTTATCCATTAAGGCCCAATTCAAAACCTACATTCCATTTTTCTTCACACCATGAATGATCCTAGTTTAATACAGTTAAACATTTGTGTACTAAGCAACTAACATGAGCAGTAGAAGATTTCTTTTAGGAGCATGGTGAGTGTGAAGTGCTTGTGGAAAATCTAGAAACAGATATTCACTAAGAAGCCAGAAAAATGCAGACCTAGAGTTACTGAAAGTTTAGCACAAGAGATATACACTTACCAACATAGAAATTGGAACAGAAAAGATTGCTTCAGCTAAGCCAAGACTATAGAGAAAGCATTAAAGACAAATTATACATATAAAAAGTGGGAGGCTGGCGCGGTGACTCACGCCTGTAATCCTAGCACTCTGGGAGGCCGAGGCAGGAGGATCGCTCAAGGTCAGGAGTTCGAAACCAGCCTGAGGAAGAGCGAGACCTCGTCTCTACTATAAATAGAAGAAATTAATTGGCCAACTAAAAATATATAGAAAAAATTAGCAGGGCATGGTGGCACATGCCTGTAGTCCCAGCTACTCGGGAGGCTGAGGCAGTAGGATTCCTCGAGCCCAGGAGTTTGAGGTTGCTGTGAGCTAGGCTGACGCCACGGCACTCACTCTAGCCTGGGCAGCAGATTGAGACTCTGTCTCAAAAAAAAAAAAAAAAAAAAAAAAAAAATTGGTTTTTGGTGGAGGCAAGGGGGGTTTGTTGGATGAGGGCGGGGAAGTGAAAAACCAAAAAAAACAGAAAGGAATTAGCTGGAC
>CAUYRT010098323.1:0-27020 GCA_963574885.1 Lepilemur ruficaudatus
AAACAGTCTTTTATTTTAATTCCTACATTTATTTTAATGGTACCAATGGTTCTCCTGGGACTCAGTCTCAGAATTCCAGAATGTATTTTGCTATTTCTAATCTCCTGCCTCCCACTATTGCAAAAAAAAAAAAAAAAAAAAAAAAAAGACTGTCGTGTTCAGCAGGTTCTGCCTCCGACAGCATTTTCTTCCACCCCTTTTATTTTGCTGCCTGTGCCACTGCTCTGGCTGAGAGTCCTCAGCAGCAGACCATTGCACACACTGCTGCTGGGCCATCTCACTGAGCCCCACTCACCCTGCCTCAAATCTTCAGTGGTTCCTTGTTGCCTAGAGAACTCAGCAGATGGGTCAAGGAAGGTAATCACGGGGGGGCGGGGGGCATAGCGGCACTGCTTCTGCCCAGCCCTGCTGGCTCCCGAAGGCCCCTTGGGAAAGAGCCCTAGAATAGAAACCCAAAGACATGAACTCTAGTCTGGGCTCTGTGACCACCCAGCTTCCTGAGCACTTTCATGTCTGTTCAAATCAGGTGACTGGATTAGTTGCTAAGTTGCCTCCAATTCCAACACGATAGATACGTGTAGATGTCATGTCCATATGGAGCTGCCCATGGATTATTTAACTTGCATTTGTAACAATTTTAAAAGTGCTTTTTCTAGCCATTGTATCAAATGATTGTCACAACAGCTCTTTCAGGCAAGCAGGATGTGTATGTGTCTCGTCTTTATAAATGGGAAAACTAAGCATCAAAGGCATTAAATGGGTTGCCTGAAGTAGTGATAGTGTGGAAAGAGACTGGACTTGGGAATCAGATCTGAAAGTCAAGTTCCAGTTACACCCTTATTGAACTTCACTGAGCTTCCATTTCCCCAGTGGTAAAATGGGGATGAGAAAGTAGTGCCCACTTCTCCAGACGGTCCTTCCTTTAGGTCACACCATGTTCGGGCCCCAGCAGTGAGAGTTAGCTGCACGGTGAACCAAAGGCTGGGGCTTGGGGGATGGGCATCAGCTCGCTAAGGCCCTGCAGGTCCCCAGCTGCAGCTCGCTAAGGCCCCAAGCAAATTGGGGCTTCTAACCCTGCGTCTCTCGGCAGACATCCAAAGGGGAGAGGAGAGGACCCAGACACAGCAAAGGGCAAGTCCAGGGCGAACCCTGGTGGTCCAGACCCTGAGACCCTTTGGAGTCTTTGCCACTCAAACGCACATGTGTGTTTCGTGGCGTTGGATCAGGTCTCGCCAGGCCTGTTTGTCTTGCTGGTGTCGAGAAGGCATTCACCTGGGAAACACGACCTCAGCCATGAGGTGGGAGGGATGTCCTCTGAGTCCAGCTGGTGCATGACCAACTCTGAGAGGCTCACTAGGGGCAGAGGAAGCACTGCCACGGAAAGGAAACCACGGCAGACACGGAGCAGAGGAGGAGTGTGGCCACAGCGAGTGGGCATGTGGCATAGCCCAAGATGCAACTGGGTCAGGAGTGCTACAACTTGGGGTGGAGGGCAGCCTGATGACTTTCTGGTCTTACCTTTAAGACAGGAAACTGAGGCCCAGAGATTGGCTTGTCCTAAGTCACACAGGACTTAGGAAATCTGAGACGTTTTCTATTTCTAAGAATGGGATGGTCTAAGCATTTGGATCCACATTCTCACTGAAAATACATAAAATTCCTGGATTCGATATAAAAAATATCACTAAAATACAACGGTCACCAATTGCCTCAACTGTGCAAAGGCCTGTCAGACCTGGAATGACCTGTCCCTGTGCCAAGACAGCAGCATCCCTCGCCTTTGAGTCCCACCCCGAGGGGAGACAATGCCCTGCCCTGACTCCGCCATTTGATGTCCTCAGCCGCCTCCCTCTGGAGGCTGAGCAGAGGAGGGAACAACCACCTGACAGTGTGCTATCATAAGAAGGACACCATTCCAGTGGTCTTTGGTCAAAGAAAAAAAAAAGGACACCAAAAGGGGACCAAATAGGCCCAAGTTCATTGCCCTCACTGTGCCCTGCTTGGCTCTTCCCTTTCTTGTAAAGAAAATGGTTTTGAGTAGATAATCTCTAAATTCCCCTGTCGTCTGTGATACTGCTTTCCCGAAGGTTAACAGGTTGCTTCAAGTTCAAGGCGCCACCACCCCTGTTGCCGGGTGGCCGACTGAGGAGATGGTCAGTGTGTGCAAGGGCCAGCCTGTCCCCAGAGCTTGCTGCTGGGAGGACTTGCCTGCAGGTCTCTGAGTCATCTGGGGAACCTGTCTGTGCTGGTACCAGACCAGCAACTAAGGGCCTCGCTGCCCATGGGAGTCCACCCTGGAGTAAAAGAGGCTGCCAGTCTCACCTCGCCTCACCTCCTGCCCCAGGCCCTGACACGGGTGTGATGCAGGGTGAGGCTACCTCATCCATGTCTGCTCTAAGCCTCCAAATTCCAACCTGCACTTCCACGCCCTCAAAGGGGTCCCACGGGCCTGCCAAGCCAACTCTACCTCCTGACTGTGTGTTTCCTCTCCCCAGCCCCAGGCGGTACCCTGGTCCGGCCAACTGCATTTTCCTGTCCAGAGTTCCGCACCCAGCATTTAAGACCCTTGGTGGTCTGGCACCTACCTGGCTCTTTTCCTACCCTCCAGCCATCTGGAGTTGCTCACTGTTTCCCACCAGAGCCTGACCTCCCAGTCCTGCTGGCTCTTGGCTCGTGCTCATCTCCTGGCCAGGGGGCCACCTCATCTGCCTGTGACTCCTAGTTGGCCTTCAGATCCAGCTAGGGAGTTGCCTCCACTGTGGCAAAGTCAGAAGTCCCTCCTCTTGGTTCCCAAACCACGTATATATATAGCAGCAAATTATTTCCATAACTACCTTCACCACCCAACCTGTGAGATCCTTGTGAGAAGAGGCTGAGTCTGACTCAGTGTTGAATTCGTGGTGTGGCGCATGCTGGATGCTCATTAAATGGAGTTTTGGGGAAAGGCGTCTGGCTCACACCAGAGCAGTGGGGACGTCTCGCCTCAGGACTCTGTTGCTGGGCCAAGCTTCCAGGCTCTCCCCAGAAGTAAGTGTGGTATGGTGCAAAGTCATACCTCCCCCAACCACCCTGTGTCACATTCCAGCTTTGCCTCTCAGTTGCCTACTGCATGCCCTTGAACACGTCATTCATTCATTCATTTATTCATTCAGCATTTAATGGACATTTTGGTGGCTTTGTAGTGTGTCAACTTAACTAAGCTGAACTACATTTCCCAGAATTCCCTTGTCCATAGGGTCCTGGGTTAGGGTTGGCTACAGGACAAAGGTGTGCGAGATTTGGAAGGCAGAAGTGGCGTCAGCCATTTTGTTACGATCTGTAGGTGGTGCAGGGCAGGCACAGGGACACCTGCTGCACACTGTTGCTGGACTGCTGGCTTACCTTGTTGGCCTGGGGAAGATGCTGGGCCCACAGGTCCTCCAGGTCCTGGGCCAGGTGTGTGGCTCTGGGGTAAGGTCCCCAGGTTGTCCCTCAGGTCACCTACATCATCGAGACTGCAGGTGGTGAGAGCCAGACACAGTTCCAGTTTGTTCTTTGTCTTCCCCACTAAATGCCCATCTTCCCTCCCTAACCTCAGGCCCAGCAGAGACACAGAAACAAGCCCTCACGCGGACCAATTAACCAGCTCCCGCCAGCAAGGGAGGTGTGGCCCCTGCTGGAAACCCCTATTCTCTCGGGCTCACGGGGCTTCCGCTTCTGAGGGAACCCCCGAGGGTACTGTGTGACAGGACCCGTCCTCCGCACTGGAGATAGGACAATAAACAAGACATCTGTACAATGGGGGTGGAGGGGCAGTTAAACGATCATTAAGATTCCCAACTGCTGTGTCACCTGTGTGACTGGCCAGGGAAAGGCACATGGAACCACTCTTTTCACATCGATGGTATAAGGAACAGAACTCGATAAGGAAGGGCCAAGAAGCCACTCAGGAGCCAGGCTTTGATGACCTTGAGGCTGTGTCTACCTGGGGCTACAGAAAGACCTTTGGCCTTTGACCACTAGTTAGTCCAGTTAAACAACCACCTGTTATTTTTCTTTCCGTTAATCCCCAGGTCAAAGGCCTTCCATGCTCTGTGCAGGAGATGGGAGGTTCGCAACCTCTATACTGTGCTTTTTAAACTATCAGTAGTAGAGAAACGGCTTTTTAAAAAAATTTCCAATCTGTCACAGATAGACACTTTCATAACATACAATAAAAATGAATCGTTAGGAAAACAAAATGCAAAGAATCCAGTATCAGAGCCCAGATGTTTAAATAGAGTTAATAGGCTTAAAATCGTTTCATCAAACCGCTGTAAGCATTTCTAAATGCTTACTCTCAATTCTTGCACCTTCCTCGTTGTGGACTGGTCACCAGCAATCCATACACAGTGCTGACGTGTGCACCACGCTTTGAGTAGACCAGGGGGCAGCCCCAGCTTCCCAATGGGCAGGCCCGCTGGTGAGGTTTCTTGCTCTTCTGGTGCAGGCAAAACGAAGAAAATAGTCCTCGGAGCCTCTCACCCGGTGACCACACTTGGAGATCGAACCTCTCAGGGTCTCTGGTGTCCCATCTGTGAAACGGAGCACTGGTGGATCGATGAGGGGATGTGCGTGAGAGCACATCGTAAATGCTTTCTGTTGCGCGGCCAAGACCAGCTGAGCCCGAGTGGGCTTTGGCTGTGGCTGCACATTTTGGTAGTCATGGGAGCAGGGACAGAGCTAGACAGACAGGGTGGAATCTTGCTGAAGGATCGTTGCCATGAGATCTCTCTCTCTGAGACTAAGGAAGGGCACACCTGCTGCCTCTGCAGTCATAGAAGAACCAGAGGACACAGAACAGAGAAGGGCACGTACCTCCTTCCTGGGAGACACATGGCATGGTTTGGGGCAGTAAAGTCTGCTTAAGGAGTGTGTTACTTTGGGACCGTGGACAGGTTGGGAAGTGTGGGGTCCTCTGCAAGTGCTTGCTAGCAGCGGAAGCATCGAGGCATGTTCTTTTTATTAGAGACAAGGTCTCGCTCTGTCACCCAGCATGGAGTTCAGTGGCCCGATCATAGCTCATTGCAACCTCAAACTCCTGGGCTCAAGTGATCCTCCTGCCTCAGCCTCCCAAGCTGGAGCTACAGGCATGTGCCACCACACCTGGCTAATTTTTTTAAAAAAATTTTTGTAGGGATGGGGTCTTGCTATGTTGCCCAGGCTGGTCTTGAACTCCTGACCTCAAGTGATCCTCCTGTCTCAGCCTCTCAAAGTGCTGAGATTACAGGCATGAGTCACATCACCCGGCCTGAGACATGTTCTTTAAGGGGGCAAAAGTAGACATGTTGGTGAGCCCAACTGACCTGCTCTCTGTGGGCCCCCATTATAACTAGGGAGACTTTGACCTACAGCATGCATTCCCAAGGGGGCAGTATCACCCCCCTCCCAGGGGGCAGAGGGGAAAATCTTGTTCTGTTTATATATGAAGCACAGATATGCATATAGTATATAAGCAGATAGACAGCATATTTGTGCTGTTAACATTTCCAGGGGCAGGGTTATGATCAGGGAGGGAAATGCTCCTCAGGGGAACAGTAATAAAAGAAGGGTTTAGACACACCAACCTAGAGGGTCTAAAGTCCTGCCGTTATGTAGATGGATGCAACCAGCCAGTGAAATTCATTCACACATGCCCATTGTGAGCTCACTGGCACCCCCAACCTGCTAAGACTCAGCCATGTCCAATTTGCGTTATTAGTAACCATAAACCCCAAACTCCTGACACCCTACAAGCAGGGGCACCACAGGAGTCTGTAGTCTTTCCTGTTCCCGCCACTCCTCCGTACCAGGCAGGTCTCTTCCAAAGCCCTGATCTGTCTACAGGTCTCTGAGCTGCCTTAAGACGCTGCCAGCTCATCCCAGGGCTGAATGAGAGACTCTAGGAGGTGTAGTGCGGACTGTGGTTAGCTCTAGTGAGCAGGTCCGGCTCTTCCACCAGCCTCAGGACAGTGCCCCAAGCCTGTGGCTGTTCTGGACACATTAGCTGAATGGAGAACTCTCCCCTTCCTCATCCCTGTGCCCAGCCACACAGCCTCCAGCCCCCGCCTCTCTCTCTCTCTCTCTGAGCCTCCTGTCGGTTGGTTGTCCAGCTTCCACTCTACCTGCTCCATTCACCTTAGGTGACCTTAAAACATAGGTTGGATCCTGTCACTCCCTGCTTAAAACCTTCCCCGTTATCCTTAGAAGAGCCCAAAACTCCTCAAGGCTATTTGCTGTTTTGAAAAGTCAAGTTCTTTCCTCTTTCATGGCCTTTGCCCAAACCGTTGCCTCTGCCTAAAATGACCCCCTCCCCCTGCCCATGTCTTGCTGTAAAGTAGCTCCGAGGAGTCTGCCCTGACCCCTGCCACCTCCTACTCTCTGCCACCCTGTTTGTTTCCTTCCTACGTAGCACGCAGCGGTTGCACTTTTGTAGCGAGCGGTTGGTTTGCTGGTTTATTGTCTCTCTTCCCTCTAGACTGGAAACTTCCCGAGGGCAGGATCAGGTCCCTCTTGCTCACTGCTCTGTACTTAACTGCTACAGAGTGCCCAGCAAAGAGTGGACATCGGTGCTTATCTGTGGGTGATGAATGTCTGCGGAGACAAACGCCGTGCTGTGGGAAGGAGCAAGCTGATGGGGCTCATGGGAATACAAGTGTGAACGGTCAGGGGACTGGAAGACGGACCCTCACTGGGCCTCCCACCCTGCATGCAAATCCACATGGGCTGGTGACAACAGGGGGCTGAGGTCTGAGAGGGTACCGCCCAGTATTTTCCAGGGTATAGGCCCAAGTGACCCCTGGGGGATTTCACAGTCTCGATAATCCACAACAGCTATTGGTAATTAACTTGGAGGTTAAAATTCAAGTTTCTACCTCCCGTCTGGTAGACCTGTTCAGTGAGCTGGTAGGAAAGGTGATTCCTCCCCTGCCCACTCTCATGAATATGTCCCAAAGACCGGACAGGAGGGAAGAGGAGGCTTGGCCACCACTCCTGCAGTGTTGCAACGTCAGCAACACCAAAGCACTCGTCTGCTTTTTATTTTGAAGGCACTATCATGACTTCTATGCAGTTTCCATGAAAAATATCCCCTCAACCTGATTCAGTCAAGGTAACTCATTGTGCTATTAGTAACACCGGTAGGTTTACATTTTCAAGGAATTGTCATATCTTCGATCTCCCTGATTCAGCCAGCCTAACCATCGGTGCCATGCTCTGGGGAAGAAAATAGAGAGAAAGAGGGTCAACAATCTAGTATATACCAGAACTGTGCATATTATCTCATTGCTGAGTCACTACCTGAGTGAGAAGTAGGTTTTATTTTCACGTTATAGAGGAGGAAACAGACTCAGGGACAATACGTAACTTATCAAAAACCACAAAAGTATTAGCTGAAAACCCATTAAGAGTTCTTCAACAGAACATGCTGTATTTTTATGTCTTAAGGATATTTGGTATGAGGTTTGCACTTGGATTACATTGGGACATCCGCTGCAAAGTCCATGATCTAGAGGGATTTCATTAGCGAGGAGCTAATGTCAACAAAGTCAAAGATCACCTGTTTCTCAGCCAGCACATGAGTGCTGGGCGAACCTGGCTGGGTGGCATGCAGTGAAAACCTCACTGGGCCAGTCAGCCTGCGTTCAGGTGCAGTCTCACTTTTCACACACAGTGTGCCTTTGACCCAGCCCATCACCTGTCTGGGCCTCGGTTTCCTGAACAATAAAACAAAGAGGTTGAGCTATATATCACTTATATAGTCGAATGTTCTTTGAGTGAATCATTCATCATGTCTAGGTCTCAATTCAACTTTCCTGGACACGCCAGCACCTTTCCTGAATTCTTTTCTGACTGGCATTACCATGCTTCCTGTCTCCAAGTCACAAAAACTCAGGGTCCCCACTGCCCTCTCTATCACCCTCCCCCCTGTATTCTTTCTTTAACGTAATTCAGATTCCATGGGCTCCTATCCACACCTGCCGCGGAGGGGCCAGCCAAGGTGCTCACTTCTGGGAGGAGCCCTGGGGCTGCTGCCGAGATCTGGACTGTTTCCCGTTGTGCAGCTGGGCAGGTACGTGGATTCTCCAAGGTCACTGGAGTCCAGGAGGACAACACGGGACAGCAAAATGACACTAATGAAACACACACATTGATCTGATCTCAAACTCCTGACCCCAAGTGATCTTCCCGCCTCAGCCTCCTAGATCACTAGGATTATAGGCATGAGCCACCATGCCCGGTGAATCATCAATGGTCTGAGATAGCCTGGGCCCAGCCTGGATCCTCTGGTGTGGACCCTACAGCTGGGCTTTTGTCCCTGGCACAAAAAGTGCCAGCCTGGAAGGAGCATGGCCAGTCCCCATTGTCTGCCTGTCTGAATGTTCCCTGAATTTACCTCACAGTGCTAATGGGGTCAGAGATGAGAGGTTGTGGGTTTATTTGGTGAGAAGCTACAGACCCCCCAGATAGAGGGCCCATCTCTTCTCTGCTGTGGGGCATGTGCCCTCCAGAAATGAATGTCTACCTCTCCCCAGCCCTAACTTGCGTTCTCCCCACAGCCAGACTTAAGTTCAGTGAGGGGAAGGTTTCCAGCAACCATAGGCTCTGATGCTAATTTGTCGCATGACCATAAGCAAGCTCCTTCCCTCTGTGAACCCTCCGTGCCTTTGTCTGAGCAATGAGGTCTCGAAGGCCTTCTTTGCCTCTGGAACTCCCTGGCCCAGCGTTTCAGAGCAGTCAGTACTGGGCTAGCAGTCCTTGCGTGCGAGGTGGGAGGCCTGGCAAGTATGTTGACATCCTGCACCCACAGGAACGTCCTGCCCAAAGCCTGGGTAGGATGCCGGGGTAGGGAATCAGACATGGCATGGTCTGGGGGACCCAGATCCGGTGGACTTTGGGTGTTATCTGAGAGGGTGCGGGCATCTGGGCTCAGGCCTGGCCGCCTTCTACCCTCCATTCCCCCAATCACAAACCTACGCACATCTCTCCTAGGTCTTAATGATTAGCACAGGCGCCGGTGGTCAACAGCCCGAGGGCCCATGGGCCAGAGGCAGCAGGGCAGGCCCTGGGTTACAAAACACCTCCACCTCCAGGTTACAAAACACCTGCACACCCAGGATCCCCGCATCAAAGCTCTACGGGAGGGGTTATCTCCATTTTGATCAGATGACAAGAATCCTGAAACACGCTGGCCTAAATCACACAGCTCATACCTGGTAGATCTGAGTCTGCAGCTTAGGTCTTACACCTCCTGTTGGTGCTCCGCTCCTCGTCTGTTCTCATGGCTGCAGACACCTGTCCTTGACCCCACGCCAAGCTGGCTGCACTGGGAATCAAGGGCCTTGCTTCTGCAGATGTGGCCCAAGAGCACAGGATGCCTATGGTTTAAACAAACAAAGGGCTTCACTCCCCTACTCCTCTCATGATGATGTGGAACTTGGCTCCTAGCATTCTGCTCAGCCCCAATCTTGGCCATCACCAATGGAGGCATCACCGTCTGAGTCCCTCTCACATGCCCGGGTCTTGCCTCTCTGACCCCCAACCCCACACACGTGCCTGTAGTCGCTGGATACCATCTTGAACTGCCAGAGTCAGGGGTCCTCCTCTCTGAACACACTCTTCCATCACTACCCCTGGCCCCTGCACACACGTCCCATGCTGTGCTCACCTGCACCTCAGGCAGAGAGTGATACATCTGTCTGTGCCTTCCCTAGCAATCTGGTGGGTTTTTTTTTTTTTTTTTTTAAGTATGACGATCCTTCTCTGCTTTATTTGTGGCTCTACAGAAAGGTCAACCTGAATGAACTACCAATAAGAACATATGCTGTCTCATAAGACAAAACAGAACAAAGTAAGGGTCTCCAGGTGATGCCGATGCCCAGCTGGGCGTGGGACGGCTGCAGTCCACCTCACTCCCCAACCTCCCTCCCGCAGCACCACCCCGACTGCCACTTGCCCGCTGCCCCTGTGGTCTCAGTGTCCACCCTCTGTCCTCCCATTCCCGAAGCCTGGGGCCCCTCTGCGGCAGGCCACCACAGCATGTGTGTTTTCTAGTGTGTCTGCTTGTACAGCATGGCCATTCTGGCTGTAGTCCTGGCCTCCACACCCCCAGAGGGAAGCAGGGGGCTGCACCGGGTCCTAAAGGCTCTTGAGTGGGGGAATGAACCTCCTTGTCTGCTCAGCTTACTCTGCAGAGGTTCAAGGCCAGGCCAGCCTTCCCTCACCCCCACACTTGCTTCACTGCCCCGCCAAGGGCCAGCAGGAGCAGCTGGAAGCAGCCACCACCCTCGTGTGGCAATCCCAGGGCTGTGCCTGAGGAGGATCTCCTGGGGGGCAGTGGCCTTGGCCAGGAGAACAAGGTGCCACCTCTCAGCTGTGCTAGGAGAACATGAGAGAGGAAGCAGGGAGGCAGGGGTTAATGTCGCCCCACTGCTAAGGGCACTGGGGCTGGGCTCTGTGATGCTAGATCCTGAGACCCTGAGCCAGCATGGAAGCAAAGTGTCAGGAATATTCCCTTAGGCTCAGTGCCGCTGACATCTCCTCTCCTATCTGCAAACAGCTGTGTTTCGAGATCACTGGTGGCAGATGGCACATAGGATGGCAGAGAGGGCAGAGACTGAGGGAGGGGCTGACTGTGGCCCCAAGGTTCAGGTAAGAGATGAACTGTGCACTGAAGTGTCAGCTACAAGGAAGTGATGACTGTGATCCTGGTACATCGTGATAAGTGCCACAGCACTGCAGGAGCTCTGGCACTGCTGAAGGAGGACCTAGAGTTGGCATTCGAGTTGGCTCTTTGAAGATAAGGAGGAGTTTCTCAGCTAAGAAGGTAGGGAGGAAAGAGCACATTGCAGACAGGGCAGGTCATGAGTAAGACACAGAAAACATTGTTTCTAAAAGCTACCTACCATGGACAGTACCTGGATGGAAAGAAAGCACCGAAATCTCTTCATTCCCCCAAGACTCATGTCCTGAGCACCCACTGCACGGAAGGCTCTATACTGGGTGCTGGGGGTGGGGACCCAAGAATGCATTACACTCTGCCCTGAGGGACATGTAGTGTGGCAGGGGAAACATGGGGAAAACAAGTAGCTGAGGACTATAGAATTGTATCTGCAGATGGAAACTTCCAGATGACCTGGTCCAAATTTGTTTTTCTAAACAAGGAGAAACAATTGGTGGACTGATTTGTCCAAGACAAAAAGCTAGCTGGTAGGAGGGCCTGGGTGAGGCTGGAGTCTTCAGGTTTCCGTTCCATGCCCCTTGTCCTTCACCAGGTGTGGCAGATACCACGGCAGGAGAGTTTACCCAGCCATGGACTGGGAGGAGAGTGGGAAGCTTCTGGTGGGGTGATGTGTGGCGTGTTGTGAGGCACCTGGAGCAGACCTTGGAAGGCAGAAAGGGCAAAGGGTATGCGTGCTCAGGAAATGGGCAGCCCGTGGCCATGGGACAGAGGGGATAGAGGGGTCCCATTGGAGCCCAGGCTCAGATGATAGGCAGGGAAGCCTTGCACTGACCTCCCAAGAAGTCAAGAGGTTTTTCTCTGAGCAATGAGGAAGTAAAGAGGCATTGAAAGGTTCTGCGGGCTCTGAGCCATGTTTTCGAGATCACTCGTGGCAGATGGCATGTAGGATGCCTGAGAGGGCAGAGACTGAGGGAGCAGCTGACTGCAGCCCCAACGCTCAGATAAGAGGTGAGCAGCTCAAGGATGCTGGAGGCTTTGAGGTGGTAGAAACAAGACTGAACGACTGAGGGGGAGGGAGGAACAGCTGGGATCAGCTAGTCATTGTCCAGGATGGGCAAACAGCTCTAATAGAGGACTCTGACTGCCACCTGCACCCCCATCACTGGTCCTCCTAGATCTCCATCCCAGTTAGGCTTCTCACCACCTTTCTAGGCATGGGTCCCAGTGCTCCTGCGTGCAAATACTGCTCCGAGCAGACCCGATGGCTCTGGTTTCGTTTTTGTTTTCTTTTTGAGACAGAGTCTCACTCTGTTGCCCAGGCTAGAGTGCCGTGGCGTCAGCTTAGCTCACAGCAACCTCAAACTCCAGGGCTCAAGCAATCCTCCTGCCTCAGCCTCCCGAGTAGCTGGGACTACAGGTGTGTGCTACCACTCCCAGCTAATTTTTTTATTTTTAGGTAGAGATGGTGGTCTTGCTCTTGCTCGGGCTGGTCTCAAACTCCTGAGCTCGAGTGATCCTCCTGCCTCTGCTTCCCAGGGTGCTAGGATTATAGGCGTGAGCCACCGTGCCCAGCCGATAGCGCTGGTTTTGAAAGCCACCTAATGTTTTCGTGCCTTGGCTCAAGCCATTCCCACCCCTAGAGTATCATCTTCCTCCTCCCCCTCAGTACATGCCTACTCTTCAAGATGCAGCCCCAAATCTACCGGCCAGAAGCATCCCCCACCCCCAGCTGGAAGTGATCGTATCCTGGTGGCCCTAAAGTACTCCCACTCGTGCCCAGCTTGGGTCTCTTCCCTCATTCTTTTGGGCATAGGTAGATTTGTTACGTCCCCCTGTAGAGTGTAAGCCACTGGAAATTGGGGGCCATTCAAGATGGCAAGTGTGCTGGTCCCTAAAGGGGATGTAGAGATGAGTGTCTTTGCCTGAGTGTGGCCAGCTTGTTGGCCTGACGACACAAGTAACTGTGGGGCAGAGTGTCGGGAGCAGGAGGGGTAGGTAGTAAGTACAAAAATCTATGACATCAGGATGGTCACTACTGAAAAACCAGAAAAAGACAAGTGTCGGCAGGAATGTGGAGAGAGTGGCGCCCTTGTGCTGCCGGCGAGAATGGGCAGCTGCCGTGGAAGCGCCATGGGGGGTCCTCAAAAAGTTAAAAATAGAATCGCTTTATGGTCCAGCAATTCCCTTCTGGGTACATCCCCATAATAACTGAAATCAGGATTTTGGAGACATATTTGTACCCCTGTGTTCACAGCAGCATCACTTACGATAGCTGAGATAAGGAAGCAACTCAGCGTCCACCCGCAGACCAATGGATAAGCAAAGCGTGGACACGCACTCAGGGGGCCTTATCACCCAGCTTTGAAAGGAAGGAAACTCTGACACGTGCTACATAGGGGTAAACTTTGAGGACAGACCCTAAGTGAAATAAGCCAGTCACACAAAGACAAATACTCTATGACTCCACTTATGTGAGGAACTTAGTCAAATTTATAGAGAAAGTTCAACAGTGGTTGCCAGGGGCCGGGGGACAGGGCGACAGGGAGTTAGTGTTCCATGGATGGATACGGAGTTTCAGCTCTGCGGATGGTGGTGACGGCTGCACAACAATATGAATGTGCTTAATACCACTGAACTGTACACTTAAAAATGGTTAAGATGGTAAGTTTTGTCATGTACATTTTACCACAATAAAAAAAAAATTCAAGAAAGGAAAACACCTATGAATGATCAGGAGTCAGCAAACATCTTCTGTGAAGTTGAAATATTTTCAGTTTTGCAGGCCATACAGCCGCTGTCAAAACTACACAGCTTCTCAACTCTGCCAGTGTAGCCCGACAGCAGCCATAGACAGCAAGGACACAAATGAACATGGCTGGGTTCCAATAAAACTTTATTAACAGAAACAAATGGAGAGCGGATTTGGTGCATGGGCTGTAGTTTGCTGACTCCTGACCGAGGGTCTGCACCTGCATGTGACTCTCTGATGACTACTGATGGAAGGCTTCTGGGTCTGGGAGCTCCACGCTAGCATGTAGATTTTGTCAGGCAGAGTGTAAGGGATTTCTCTCAGGTAGAAAAGATCATTCCAAAGGGGTTTTGCCCTAAAGGACAATAGCAGCTTTGCATCTGACTTACCAGTCTTATTCTAAGATTCATTTTTTTCAAATCTCTATTAATACTCTTTTCCTTCAATTCTCCCAGGAGTCATTTTTATATCCTGTTGAGTCCCTCATTGGTGAGTTAACTAAACCTCCAACCCATGTTCTTTCTTTACAAAACAAAACCAAAAACCTATAAGAGATCGAAAAAGGGGGCGATCGGGAAAGCCTTCTTGGGGGTGGCAGCATATGAGAAGGGCCCGGAAGGTTGAGAAGATTGGCAGGCACAGATGATAGGTGCAGGTCAGAGGAACCTTTGGGGACAGGATGCTGGCACTCCTGGCCGAGAGTATCCCCCAGTGGACAACAGCTCAGGGATCTCAGTCCCCTACCCAAGGCCTCACGTGGTCTCCTGCCGAGAGTCAGCCTCGGTCAAGTTGATGCCGAGGCAGTGGGAAGAGGTGGAACTTGGAGGGCACGGAACAGAAGGGGGACCCAGCTCCGGCTCTACTGCCAACTGCCTGATCCTGAGGCTGCTGAGTACATTTAACCTCTGAATGTCTGGTTTGTCCGTCTGCAAATAAAGTTACTGATAACTGTGGAACTGGTAACCCTTGCCTCAATGCCCCGATCAGAGGATGACTCCCCACAACTCTGATCACACCCGTGCACAGCCCCCTCACTCCCGCCCTGCAGTCAGCACAGGCTTAGGCTGTGCTACAGGCACCTGCTCCCTGCCTGGGAGGCGGGTGGCAATGAGGCCCCCTCATGACTGGGCAGCTCTCGTCAACGCCCCATCACGGATGGTTCCCTCATCCCAACCATAAACAATTGCTGAGGCCTAATGCAATAATTTGTATTTATAGAGTCATATTTACTCTTTCCAGTGAGCAATTACCTGCTTTTTATAATAACTCTGTGTGCTGCAGAGGAGCAGGCAGTGCCGGCCCCACTGTCCCAGCGAGCATGCTGCGGTTCAGAGGGAAAGTGATTTCCATGGCACCCGACGTGTCACCACTAGGGCCGGGTTGTTATGACAGCTGTTTTCCCCTTCCTCCTGCTGCTTTTGTATGAGTACAAGGGCTGTGCTAGAGGCCCAGAGGCTGTGCTGGGTGCCACCAGACTGATGACATAAGTTAAATGGTCTCTTACACTGTTTACAGTCTGCCTCCAGGGATGTTACGATGTGTCTGGTTAAGAAGTGCTCACTAAGCTTCGGATGCAGCTGCCAGTGTCCAGCACCCCAGCCTGAGCCCGGACCACTGCAAGGTGCTGAGTGTTCGAGGCTATCTCAGTTGGTTTGCTTGGGGATTACTGTCCCCTCTGCCTTAAGACTCTGATTTGCTGGCCCCGGTGGTGCCACAAGCTGAGCTCCGCGGGAGCACTGGTCCTGCTCTGATGGGGGCTTGTTGATTTGGTCCTTGGCTTCTTGCTAATCAGGGCTAATTCCCGAAAACTCAAAGTCCTCCTCTAGGCAGGCCTGGACGCTGGCCTGAGCCGAGCCCATCTGCAGCTCCAAGGATGTGATGTGAATTTATTCCCCTGAGTCACTCATTGAGCTGTGGGGCCGGGTTGCAAGCACAGATAAACAGCTGGGGAGGCCGCTGAAACACTAATCTTGCTCCAGGATACAGGGATTAAGCCAGATAACCTTTCCAACTCCTCAGGTCAGCCCTGGCTGCTGCCTCTTCCAGAAAGGGATGGCCTTGTCGGGCGCATGAGTTTCTCACCATCCCACAAACATTCTACAGCTCCTTCTGCGGCCTCATTCATGGCCAGGGCAAGTCCCTGCAAACCCTTCAGAAACAAATCATGAGCCAGCAACTCCACTCCTAGGTGTAACCACGGGAGAGATGAGTACATATGCCACCAAAAGACATGTACAAGAACTATCAGGGAGGCTTTAGTTGCAATAGCCCCAAACTGGAAGCATGCGAAATGTCCATCAACAGTAAGAAAGGACAAACCAGTCATGATATACTCATGCAATGAAATACTACTCAGCAACAGAAAAGAACAAGCTTCTACACGCAACACCTCGGAGGAATCTCACAGATATCGTGATGAGCAGAAGCAGACATAAAATGCTCCATGTTGCATGATTCCCTTTAGGTAAAGTTCAAGGATAGGCATAACTAACAGGTGGTGCTACAGGCAGGACGGTGGTCACCGGGGCAGTGACGGACATGATCTTTGTCTGGGGGGTGGTTGCACCAGGGGTGGGGGGTGTGCACGTGGTGCATGTGTGTGTACACGTGCGTTAAAACTTCCTCCAGTTGTACATGTGAGATTTGAGAACTTTGTACATGTTATGCCTCAATAAAAACACTGACCAAACACATTCAAAATTTGTCCTTGACGATGTACATTCCCACGCGCTTTCGAAGCATCCGGCAATAATACTTGCCCTTTGTCAGCCGGATGCTGGTTCTATAAGTGGCTCCTCAGAGGTTTCCTGCTCTGAACCGTGGCACGCTGTGGCCGGCTGCCTCCGGGACCTGACCGCAGAGGCAGCTCCTTCGGTTCGCCATCAGTCCCCTAATCCTCTGCCTTCCCATACAAAGTGTCAGGGCAAAAACAGAAGGGAAAGATGGCTCCTAGCATGTGGGATGTGGGAAGGAGGCTTGAAGGCTCCACGAAGGAGGAAGATTTGAGCAAGGCTACAGGAGGAAAAGGCATGGGACGAGGCACGCTACACTGGTCACCACGGTTAACTCTGCGGAGAAAACTGAAAGGGGCGCACCTTGCTGTTTTACTTTACAGACCACGGCAGGCCAGGTCTGCTCATCAGGCCTCTGCTTCCCAGAGCAAAGAACTTCCCAAGTTCTTTGGAACTTGTTTTGTACAGGATCCAGCCTGGAATTACAGTTGAATGCTCTTGGTTGCACACCCTGGCGACAAGTTGATTACACTGGACTTGTTCAACCTTGAAAGGGACAGCAATTCATCTTGACTGTAGCTGACACACATACCAGAGTCCTTCCTGCCCACAGAGCCTCAGCCAAGTGCTGTTATCTGAGGCCTTCCAGTGTTCAAGCCACTGACAAGAGACCCTACATTATCTAGCATAGGACTAAGGGACATACTTTAAAGCAAAAGAGGTGTGGCAGTGGGCACGTGACTGTGGAATCCACTGACCCTATCACACAGGGCTCCTCCTAGAAGCTGACAGCCTGGCAGAGTGATGGAACAGCCTTTTGAAGATGCAGCTGAGGCACCAGCTTGGAGACAAAAACCCACAAGATCTGTTATTTGGGCCGGGCGCGATGGCTCATGCCTGTAATGCCAGCACTTTGGGAGGTCTGAGGTGGGAGGATTGCTTGAAGCCAGGAGTTTGAGACCACCCTGTCTCTACAAAAAAATTTAAAAAATTAACCAGGCATGGTGGTGCGTGTCTGTAGTGCCAGCTACTCAGGAAGCTCAGGCAGGAGGATCACCTGACCCCAAGAGGCTGCAGTGAGCTATGGTTGCACCACTGCACTCCAGCCTGAGACACAGGGTTAGATCCTGTCTCAAAAACATGAAATAAAATAAAATAAAATTTAGGGGGAAAAAGCCTGAGGACGGGGTGCTATTCTCTAGGATGCAGTATATACCCTAAATCAATGCCTTTTACAAAGTGCTGTGTTCCGGTAGGTAGAATATATGGGTCCAAGAATCAAAGAGTACATCCTGCTCACCACCACTCCTAGTGGCAGGGTTAATTGTCCCTGATCATCTGGAACAGGTGGGACTTCTGTTACACAAGAGGGCAGGGCAGGGAAGAATGTGTCTGATATCGAGGTAGACCCCTGAGGGCATATTTTGATAGCACCTTGCCCAATTTTCTGACACAAAATTGACATATAATAAACTTCACCATTTTGGAGAGATTATACTTTTGAATTTACCCAACGGCCACGTTGCGCCATCCTAGGATTGTATTTTGATTTTTCAAACAAAAACTGTCACCCTGGCCAGAGACAGTGGCATCATCGTAGCTCACTGTAACCTCACACTCCTGGGTTCAAGGGATCCTCCTGCCTCAGCCTCCCAAGTAGCTGAGACTACAGGCATGCGCCACCATGCCTGGCTAATTTTTTCTATTTTTAGTAGAGATGGGGTGTCTCGCTCTTGCTCAGGCTGGTCTCGAACTCCTGAGCTCAAGCAATCCTCCTGTCTCAGTCTCCCAGACTGCTAGAATTACAGGCGTGAGCCACCACACTTGGCCCATCCTAGGACTGTAAAAAATATTATTTTTAATTAAAAAAATTCACTATTTTTAAGTGAGCAATTTTATCAGTTCGGACAAATATGTATAAGTAATGTAACCGCTCCCACAATCACATTACAAAACATTTCCATCTTCTCTTGTGTCCCTTAGCAATCAAATCTCTCCTCCTACCTCCTGGCCCCTGGCAACCACTGATGTGCTTTCTGTGTATTTACCAATACTTGGTATTTTCAACGTTTTTAATTCTAGTCATTCTAGTGGGTGCAGTGGCATCCCATTGTGATCTCTTCACGGTTTTAATTTGCATTTCCCTAATGGCTAATGATATATATATATACAAATATAAAACCTTTGGTGAAGTATCTATCTTCCCCAACAGATATTGGGGAAGTGTCTATTGACATATTTTGCCAACTTTTTATTGATTTTTTATCTTTTATAACTGGGTTGTAGGAGTTTTTCACATATTATTTCTACCTGGCCCTCGATGGATATATGTTTCACAAATATTTTCTCTAGGTCTGTGGCTTGACTTATTTTATTAACGGTGTCATTTGAAGAGAAAATATTTTTAATTTTCATGAAATCCAATTCATTAATTTTTTCTTTTAGAGTTTATGCTATGTTACATATTCAAGAAATCTTTTCCTAAGTTAAGATCACTAAGATTTTCTCCTATGTTTTGTTATGGGTTTTTATAGTTTCAGCTTCTATATTTTCTTACATTCAGGTCTTTGACTCTTTCAGAGTTAATTTTTTCATCTGGGAATTGTTTCTTCATCTTCTATGTTTTAGAAGCTTTTGTGTAGAACTGACATTATTTTTTCCTTAAATGTTTGGTAGAATTTACCAGTGAAACCATTTGGATCTAGAGTTTTCTTTGTGGGAATATTTTTTTTCCTTAGTTTCAACCTAATGTCTGTTTTCTGTTCCAGACTCTTAACCAGGACACCACATTATGTTTAGTCATCGTGTCTCCTTAGGCTCTTCTTGTCTGTGACGATTTCTGGAACTTCCCTTGTTTTTATACTTAATCTTAGCCAAAAGGCTGAGAAGCGATCAAACTTCCCTTGTTTTGATGACCTTGACCATTTTGAGAAGTACTGGCAGGATATTTTTTAGTATGTCTCTCAGTTGGGATGTTTCTGATGTTTTTCTCATCATCAGACTGCGATTATGGGGTTTGGGGAGGAAGGTCACATGTAGATCACTTACAGCAATAATTATCAGTGGTTTATATTCCCCCAATAAAAGGCAAAGACAGACTGGGGTAAAAATGAGAGTCAAACTACAGGTTGCTGGGCAGATGCGGTGGCTCACGCCTGTAATCCGAGCACTTTGGGAGGCTAAGGCAGGAGGATCACTTGAGGCCAGGAGTTCTAGACCAGCCTGGGCAACATAGTGTGACTCTGCCTGTACAAAAACTAAAACAATGACAACAGCAACAAAAAACTACAGGTTGCTTACAAGAGACCAAAAACAAAATGACCCCAAAGGGTTAAAAGTTAAGGTGATGGCAAATGCATGCACAAAAGAAGCAAAAATTATCAGACAAAGTAGAAACCCCTATTCAACATCAGACAGTTCTTTAGGAAGTACCTAAAACACACCTACCCCATCCCACTGAGGCCAGAACTTTTGGCGGAGGGAGTGATCTCAGGAAGCCTGCTAGAAAGGCTCAAGGAGGGCTGCCAGGGACCCTGGTCACCGAAGTGGTGAGGATAGACTGGGCATTTCTCATGCCCTCAGGGCACAAATGGTCACACTGGCATCTTACTGACTCTTAGGGAAATAGATGCTGAAGAGGTCCGCTCCCATTCTCCTCCGGTGACTTCAAATCACCTCCCTGAACCCAGAGAGAACCAGTTCGAGTTAAGAGGCAAGAGCGGCCATCTGTGGGGAGGCGTGGTCTGCCCCAGTGCAACATGTGCCTCTGGCAAAGCCACTTTCCCCCTCGAGACCTCGGTTTCCTGAACTGCAAAAGTTTGGACTTGCTGCTCTCTCAGTTCCACCTTGGCATTAAAAGGTGAAGGTTCTTCCTGCTTTTTTATTAGCCCTCTTTTTTAAAAAAACCTATTCAACCGGTGTTATTAATCATGTGCCAAATCAAGCAGATCGAGAGAGCTCTAAGCCTAAGTCCCAGCCTGAGGGACACTGCCAGCCCACACTTGCCAGCTGGGTTAGCTAAGGGCATGGTGGGAGATGCTCCAGAGGGCTGCCCCGGCCCCCTTCCTCTCCCCAAAGCCAAGGGTTTGTTCGGGGCGTGAGTGCTGGGTGCCCTCTGTCCATGCCCGCCCCTTTGCAGGCTTCCTACTTCATAAGAGACCCCCTTCTGCCCCTGACTTCCTACTTCCTGAAAAATAACCCTTACCTTTCCCTACCTTAGTTGTACAGATAAATGTACTGTGATAGCTTATGCATGAAGCTATTTTTTTAAGTTAGGAAATACAGCCTGTCTTTAAATATGACCAATGCTATCAATTTGAGGCAAATATTCCCATTTCTATGCGTGAGCAACCACTTAGGTATGGAAAAGCTAACTATCTTGCTTGAGGTCTTGCACAGCAAGTCAGAATTAGAAAACAGATCTTCCTGCTCCTCATCCTATGTTTAAGCCACATAAAAACAGTCTTCTCTCACTGTTAATTCTTGTTTAGGTGTGATAATTGTCTTGGAGTTACTTATTTATATTTTTCAAAGAGTTCGTTGCTATGAGATATGTAATGAAATACTTACAGATGAAATTTTACGATGACTTGGATTTGCTTCCCAATCCCACGGAGGAGAAGTGGGTAGGTACTGATGACATGAGCCTGGTGGCGGATGGAAGCTGCGGAGCTGCACGATGGGTGTCTGAGAACTCGGTATACTACCTTCCCCACTTCCGTCTGTGCTTGAAAGTTTTTATCGTAAACAATAAAATGAAAATTATTCTTTCCCTCTACTCCAACATCTTTCCCCCCAACAATGGGATCACATTTTCTGACATCTAATCTCATCTGTAATCCAAGCACCCAGGTCACAGAAGGACCAGGGAAGGACAGCGAGGAAGGACGGTCCTCAGGAACTGCAAAGTGGCAACAGCAGCACCGGGCAACACCCTCCTGAGTCCTCGAAGAATAAAAACAATATTAAAATTACTTGGTACTTTCATTGCTTAAAGCCCTTTGGGAGACACAGGGCAGTACAAACAGCTGAAGTGGGAGCCACGGAGAGGGTAGAAGGCAGGTCGAGGGAAGGCCAGGCCTTCCCCGGGGATGGTTGAGCAACTTTTCTGCAGGGATTAGCGACAATTCACTGCTGGGACCTCGCCCCGATGACTGAATGGCATGGGTTGTTGCCAGTGACCTTGCAGAAGTTTTCCAGCCTGAGTCCAAGGAAAGCAAACTCGGAATCCATCTGCTCACCCTAGAAAAGTATTCAAAGGCATTAAAGAAAACAGGACAAAGGGCACATTGGTCTTTTTTTTTTTTTCCATGTGCAAAAACTGTGGACCCCAATTAGGCTTAGAAAAGAAGTGTGGGTCAAGAGAAGAGTCAAAAAAATGAAAGATGGGTGCTTGCTTCAGCAGCACATATACTAAAATTGGAACGATACAGAGAAGATTAGCATGGCCCCTGCGCAAGGATGACACGCAAATTTGTGAAGCGTTCCATATTTAAAAAAAAAATAATTGAAAGATGGGCCAGGCACGCTGGCTCACGCCTGTAATCCTAGCACTCTGGGAGACCGAGGCAGGGGGATCACTTGAAGTCAGGAGTTGGAGACCAGTCTGAGCAAGAGTGAGAACCTGTCTCTACTAATATTAGAAAAATTAGCCAGGCACAGTGGCATACACCTGTAGTCCCACCTACTCGGGAGGTTGAGGCAGGAGGATCGCTTGAGCCCAGGAGTTTGGGGTTGCTGTGAGCTAGGCTGACATCACGGCACTCTAGCCTGGGCAACAGAGCAAGACCCTTGTCTTCAAAAGAAAAAAAAAAAAGAAAGATGGTGAAACTCATGACAGTCAGAAGTGAGGCCACCAGTACACTGCCAGAGCTGAGCAAAAGCACCAGGTTCTAAATCACAGGAGAAAAACAATACAGTTGCCTACAAATGGTTTTCAACTCCAGTGTGGAAAAATATCATAGGTGAAGCTCAATGACAAACAACAAATAGGTAAAAATATGTTACAATTGATGTCCTTAGTAGGGAGATTTTACAAATAAATGAAAAAAAGACTGTCATCTCAATAGAAAAATGGACAGTGGATATGAACAGGTAATTCAAGAAATAAACATAGTAAATGGCATATGAAAAGAGGTCCATCCTCATTAGTAACCAAAAAAATGCAATCTAAAATAACAATGAGAATGTTTTTGTTCAATCATACTGACAAAGATCTCTCTCTTTTTTTTTTTTTTTTGAGACAGAGTCTCACTCTGTTGCCCGGGCTAGAGTGCCGTGGCATCAGCCTAGCTCACAGCAACCTCAAACTCCTGGGCTCAAGCGATCCTCCTGCCTCAGCCTCCCGAGTAGCTGGGACTACAGACATGTGCCACCATGCCCGGCTAATGTTTTCTATATACTTTTAGTTGGCCAATTAATTTCTTTCTATTTTTAGTAGAGACGGGGTCTTGCTCTTGCTCAGGCTGGTTTTGAACTCCTGACCTTGAGCGATCCACCTGCCTCGGCCTCCCAAAGTACTAGGATTACAGGCGTGCGCCACCATGCCCGGCCTGACAAAGATCTCTTAAAAATGAATACTATCCAAATTTTGTGAGGATGTCATTACCATTAGTTTCCTAAACTAGTTCAAAGTTTGTGGAGGGCAATTTGATAATACATAATTAAATATAAAATGTATATAGCTTTTGAAACGGTACTTCTACTTCTAGAAATTTAATTTATTCTAAGGAAATGATTGGACAAGTGCATGAGGATGTGTACACAAGCCGATGCTGCCCTTGGAGTATAAATGGAAACACCCGAATGTCCTCCATGGGGATTTGTCACTCTCTCACTCTGTATTGGGTCTTTCCCACCAACATATAAACATGCTGAAGTCTTGTGTATCTGTAAACCCCCCTCCATTCCACGTCCCCAAGTTCACTTCACAGCGAAACTTCCAAAGATCCTCTGCATTTTCCCCACACTGTCACCTCTCCGCTCTCCACATCTGCATCCACCTCTTCCACGCCACTGCTCTCACTAAGAATTGTCACAGTGGCTTCCAGTAGCCAAATCCAGTGGTGGCCACTCGCAGTGGCTCATACCTGTAATCCCAGCACTTTGGGAGGCTGGGGTGGGAGGATTGCTTGAGGCCAGGAGTTCGAGATCAGCCTGAGCAGCATAGCAAGACTCCCATCTCTACAAAAAATCAAAAACTTAGCTGGGTGTGGTGGTGTGTGCCTGTAGTCCTAGCTACTCAGGAGGCTGAGGTAGGAGAGCTGTGATAATTACAGTGAGCTATGATGACACCACTGCACTCCAGCTCTGGCCCTGGAGGCATGACCTGTCCTCTCCTGGTTCCTCTTCCCTCCACCCGCTCTGTGAAGGCCCCTCGCCAGCTCCTTCCTCTGTCCAGCACCTCCCTGCGGAGGCTCCTCAGGGCTTTGTCCCAGGACTTCCTCCGCATTCTCCATGGGTGCCTTCCTTCACCGCCCAAGGGCCAGTGGCCCCGAGACCTGAGTCTCTTTCCCCGCCACTCTCCCCAGCTGCTGACTGGACAGCTTTGCCCAGGCATCACACAAGTTTCTCAGACTCGGAACATCTGAATCTGAACTCATCATATTCCCACCGCCTGCCCCTGCAACTCCTCCTCCTACTCATGGCCAATGGCACCACTGTTTGCCCAAAACAACAGTCATGATTGGTTTCTCTGCGCCTCATCATATTCAATCAACACAAGGCCTGTCCATCCCCGTGATTCCACCCCACCACCGTTGCCCCCACCCAGACCACACTGCAGCCAAGGGTCCTTCACAGCAAGTGTTTCCATGCTCCTTGAAACTGTTCCGGATTCCTCACTTTCCTCAGAATAAAGTCCAAACCCCTGACCATGGCTTACATGACCAGGGCCCTGTCCGTGTGTCTACCTCCTTTCTTACCACTCCCCAGCTCACTTCCGGTCCTCTCTGCTGAGCACCCTGGAGGCAGCTGCCTTCCCTCCCAGGTTCCTAGGCGTCCTCCCCTTCTGCCACCCACATGGTACTGTGCACCTTTCTTGACCGCCTCCCTGCTTTCCAGAGATGGGTCTCATTATACAAACCTGCAGGGGAAACTACCAGAACAAATGCTGAGGCTCGTGCATCCTTGGATGAACAAAAAAGCCTCACATCTCTCCAGAAGTCCATTGGGAGAGAGAGAGCTATATCTCAGCAGAAAGTCCAGGGCCATTTTTTTTTCACAGAGGTGGGCAAACGGAGCCCCACTGGTCATCAGGGCTCCTGACTCCCCTTCCCTTCTGGAGGTGATCTCCAGAGATTGGCCCAAGGCTTGGGAAGGGGTTCCAGAGTCACTAATGACACCCACCCTCCAGACTTGTTCATTCTGTAATGTGAAGAGCCATTGCCCTGCAGGAAGACCAACGGCAGGCAGGGTCTTGCTTAGTCTTCTGGCTAAAGAGCCACCAATAGGCTGTGACCTACCTGCCAGAGAATAGCAGGGAGGTTGTTACTGAATTTTGATATGACTTCAGGGAACTCTAACTCACATTAGAAAAGCCCCTACCCTGGATCTAGCCATGCCTGTCATACCTCCTCCCTGACCCCTCAGAAACTGAGGCTATTCTCCCTGAACCTATGAAATCCAGAAAGCCCCATCTTCTGAATAATCTCAGTTCTTCTGAGCCCTGAGCCTTGCCCAGGCCCCAGAACCACATTCTTGGGACATTACCAGCACAGTAGGAACAGGCTCTGGCTCATTCCAACCCCAGGAACCCCTCCCCTCACTAGGACTTGCTGAAGCAGGTCAGGTTATGTCTCACTGACCATTAGGAATGGAAACAACTACCTTGTCTGGATGCAGGAGGCCAGACTTGATCACTCCCATGAGTCCCCCAGGAGGGCCTTGGAGAAGAGCCAGTTCTGTATTCACTCCAAGACCTGTGAGCTTGCTAACACTTAGTTGCTAGGCCTCCCCAGAGCCCCTGTCAGTTTGTTCCTCCAGCCAGGGAGCCCAGAACCGGATTATCCTTGACCTTCAGAATCCACTTAAGGAGCTCACAAAAGTTCCAGAAAATCTTGGAATGCACTCTGACTGGTAACGATGAATGTGCCTGTTGTGGGTGCCCTGGGAACATGTGTGGGGAGTTTTCCTGTACAGCAGGGACGGTGGCAGCACAGTGACTATCCCATTGCTGTATCTCTTGGACTGGGAGGCCAGTACCTCTGAGGGTATGCAAGGCCACAGGATGAACTTGGCCCAAGCCTGGAGTTCTTACCCCCATCTCCTGCCATTGTGGCACTTCAGTGGAAGGGTCTGAGAGACAATGTCCCTACACACAGAAAATTCCTAAGAGGTAATGGCGCTTGTTAAGCCTAAAAGTCTACTCCCACTACTTGTTTAGGGGCTGACAGTTCCCATGGAATGACAATTATGATCCCGAAATAACACCCAGACTAATTCCCAACACATCGGCAGAATTGCCTGACTGGCTAATGGCTGCCTCACTTATTCATTCATCCTTTTTTGTTTTTTGTTGTTTGAGATAGAATCTCACTCTGTCACTTGGGCTAGAGTGCCATGGTGTCATCCTAGCTCACAGCAACTTCAAACTCCTGGGCTCAAGCAATTCTCCTAGGAGCCTCAGCCTCCCAAGTAGCTGGGACTACAGGTGCATACCACCACACCCGGCTAAATTTTTTTTCTTCTATTTTTAGTAGAGATGGGGTCTCACTCTTGCTCAGGCTGGTCTCGAACTCCTGAGCTCAAGCGATCTTCCTGCCTCAGCCTCCCAGAGTGCTAGGATTACGGGCGTGAGCCACTGTGCCTGGCCTTCATTCACTCTTTGAGTATCCATGAGCCAAGCACAGTGTCAAGTGTTGGAAGTAGAGTTTGATGTCCTGAAATATGCTTGAAAGTAAGCCCCCGAGGCTTCCCTGTTCCTAAAGGCTAATGGGAGGACATCAGGACCAAGTTTAAGTTTCCCAGAGCCCCAGGGACCAGCAACCACCAACCATACCTGAGTTTCAGTTCTTAACAAATACTCTCTTCCAGGTATTTTAAAACTGAATATGAAGTGGATGCTATCCCCAACCTGAGCCTTGAAGAGATTAAGCAACTAGCCCAAGGTCACACAGATAAGTGACAAAGCTGGCTTTAGATTCTGGCCCTATCTGCCCCTAAAGCCCACACATGCTCGGTCCCCTTGCCTCACAGCCTTGGAGAGGATATTCTTAGTGCCAACCCTGGCACTTAGAAATCTCATACGAAGAAAAGGCTTCTCCCAGGGGCAGGGGTGGACGGGGAGTGACTGCTTACTGGGTACAGGATTTCCTTTTCGGGTGACGAAAATGTTTTAGAACTAGATAGAGCTGATGGCTGCACAACACTGTGAATGTACTAAAAACCACTGAATGGGACACTTTCAACACATTAATTTTAGGTTCCATGAATTTTACTTCAATTTAAAGAAGGAATAGGCCGGGCGTGGTGGCTCACACCTGTAATCCTAGCACTCTGGGAGACCAAGGCGGAGGATCACTCGAAGTCAGGAGTTCGAGACCAGCCTGAGCAAGAGCGAGACCCCATCTCTACCAAAAATAGAAGAATTAGCTGGGTGTGGTGGTGCACGTCTGTAGTCCCAGCTACTTGGGAGGCTGAGGCAGGAGGATTGCTTTGAGGTTGCAGTGAGCTATGATGACGCCACTGTATTCTACATGGGGCAACAGAAAAAGACTGTCTAAAAAAAAAAAAAAGTGGAAAAGCAGATAAAGAATTAGGGGTAGAAAGTGAAAAGATGATGGGGGCAGTAACAACACCACACTTAGGCAGTTTCAACTTCTTCGCAAGAAGAAGTTGAAAGAGATTTCTTGCAGGCCAAATG
>CAUYRT010098324.1:0-31817 GCA_963574885.1 Lepilemur ruficaudatus
AGGTGTTGATCAGTGAAACCAATTTGCTGGTGAGTACATGTGGTGCTTGCTTTTCCATTTGGGGATACTTCACTTAGTCCAAGTGCCCATCAATACATGAGTGGATTAATAAAATGTAGTATATGTATATCATGGAGTACTATTCAGCTATAAGAAGCAATGGTGATATGGCACCTCTTGTATTTTCCTGGATAGAGCTGTAAACTAATTTGAAAGACAGGTATTACCCTGAAATGAGTTGGGCCAGATTTGGTTGCATTTTTGATCTTCTTTCCTGAAATAGGTTGGGAAAACAGTGAGAGGAAGGAAAGTTGTTTTTGATGTGTCTGTCTGGTTTTAGCAGATAGAGAGAAAACCACTTCCAATTCCTGTTGATGTCTAAGGGCCTTAAACTCAGAATATTCCTTTTATCAAGGAGTCATATTTTGGGGTGAAATTCCGTAAGCTTCTTCAGCTCTCCTTATCATACGACCTAGAAACCCTACTCTGAGATATTTACCCGAGAGAAATGAAAACATATGTCCATACACAGGGCTGTGTTTGAATATCTATAGCAGCTTTATTCATAATTAACAAAACAGAAAACCATCCAAATGCCCATCAACTAGTGTGTATGGATAAACAAACTGTGGCTTATGCCTAAGATAAAATAAAAAACAATGAAAAATAATAAACTCTGGATAAAATAAAAAGGTTGAATCCCAATACGGTACCACTTACCGTATGCTGCATAGTTTATGATTCTACTTGTATGACATCATTGAAATACAAAAACATAGAAGTATAAATCATATCAATGTTGTCAAGGATAGACGTTGGAGAGTGGATTGACTGAGGAGTATGAGGAAACACTTTGGGGTGATGAAAATATTTTATAACTTGGATGTGGTGGTTACTTGGTGATGTTTACACAAACATATTCATTTTCCTATAACTATACATCTAAAAATGATAAATTTTACTGCAGATAAATTACACTTTGATAGACCTAACTCTAAAAAATCAATTGACTTTGTAAGTATGTTATACTTTTGGACTTTCTATTCGGTTTCATTTAACTATTTTTCTTGTTACACCAAAATCATGCTTATTTGAATACTGTAGCTTTGTATTTAATCTTGAGAAAAGGTATTTGAAATACACTGTCTTTATTCTGCTTTCAAGATTGTTTTAGATATTCTAGGTTCTTGAATATTTTCATATAAATTTTTGAGTTAGTTTTTCAATTCCTTAAAAGTATTATTATTTTGATTGGAATTGTATTGCATTTATGGATCAAATGGCAGCTCTACTTGTAGCTCTTTGAGGTATTTCCGTATTGCTTTCCACAGTGTTCCTAAGCTGTCTTTAAACATTTAGTATTGGCTCATTAATGAATTGACTCTTTTAATCAATATGAAGTATCTTTGCTTTATTTATTCATTCATTCATTCATTATCCTTGTTCTGAAGTCTGTATTTTTGGATATAGTTGTTTCAGTTTTTTTGTTTACTGATTGTATTTTTTGCCTCATATTATTGACACTTAGCATGTATGTTTCTTTAAAGTGCATGCCTACTTTACACTCTATATATTTGTGACTTTCTTTTTTGGTCTGATAATTTCTGCCTTTTAATTGAGGTGTTTAGTTTATTTACATTAATTTAGTATTTGAAATACTGGGTTTTGTCTCTCATCTTGTTTTATGTTTCTTATATGTGCCATGACTTCTTTCTTTTGTTTTACCCATACCTGCCTTTTAATAAAAATGATTGAGTCTTTTTTTTCAGTAATTAATTTTATTGCTTCAATTTGATTTTTAATAACATACTTTTATATTTTATTCTGAGTTATAATTTTGCTTTACAGTTACCATTTCCTCATTCCTCATCACATCATGAGTGTCATTGTTTCCACTGGGCATCATTTCTTTCAACTTGAAAAAGTTTTATTCACATTTATTCTTTTAGGTTTATTTATCAGAATATGCTTTTATTTTCTGCACATTTTTAAATAATATTTTTGCTAACTGTATAATGCTAGGGTACACGTGTTTATTTTTATTTCACCTTGCCAAAAATGTTACTTCTTTTTATTTATTTATTTTTCTGTCTTGCACTGTTCTTCATCAGAAGTCTATAGTAATTTTCTCTTAAGTGTCGAATACATAATATAACTTTTTCTCTGGCTATATTTTATTATTCTCCTTTTATCTATATTTTAGTCAATTTAGTTATGATGTGCCTAGGGTGGTTGTCTTGTGTTTATATTGATTGGGGATTTTTAGCTTCTTGATTTCATTGTATGAGTTTTTCAGCAAAATTGTGAATTTCTAGCCATTATTTGGTCTAATTAATTTCTTCTTGTCCATTCTCACTATTCTCTGCCTCTGAGATTTTAATTAAATATATGATATACTATTTATTATAGTCTATCAGGTCATTAAAGACTGTGAATTTATTTTTCTAGTCTTTCATCTAACTATGCTTCAGTTTAAATAGTTTCTATTTGAGTGTTTTCATGTTCACTATCTTTGATCTTTAATATCCAATAATCTATTAAGGACATTCTGTGAATTTTTTTATTTCCAATAATCTATTTCTCATTTCAATAATTTAAATTCTTTTCAATAGATTTTATTTTTATAGCAATTTTAGTTTCAGAGCAAAATTGAGAGTAAGATACAGAGAAAAAATTATGTTTTTTGAGAAGTTTTAGCTTCAGAACAAAATTGAGAGAGGAGGGTAGAGAGATTTCCCATATACTCCACTCCTCTGTATGCATAGCCTCCCAAGCTAGCGACATTCCCCTCTAGAGCAGCACATTTGTTAAAACCAATGAATGTACATTGACAAAACATTGTTACCCGGAGTCCATAGTTTACTTTACAGTTCACCCTTGGTGTTGTATATTTTATGTGTTTGGACAAACGTATAATTATGCATATCTACTATATATACAGAATAATTTTACTGCCCTAAAAATCTTCTGTGGTCTATTTATCCTTCCCTGACTTCTAAGCCCTGGCAACCACAGATCTATTTATGTTCTCCATAGATTTGCATTTTCGAAAATGTGAAGTTTGGAACCATACAGCATGTAGCATTTTCAGATTGGTTTTTGTCATTTAGTTATATGCATTTAAGTTCACTCCATGTCTTTTCATGGATTGATAACTCATTTTTTTTAGCACTGTATAATATTCCATTGTCTGGCTATACCACAATTTATCCGTTCACCTACTGAAGGACCTTGTGGTTACTTCCAAGTTTTGGTAATTTTGAATAATGATGCTATAAACATCTGTGTAAAGGTTTTGTGTGGACAGAAATTTTTAACTCCTTTAGATAAATAACAAGGAGTGTGATTGCTGACTCTTATGGCAAGAGTATGTTTAGTGTTGTAAGAAATTGTCACACTGTTCTCCAAAGTGGCTGCACCACTTTGCAATCCCAGCAACAGTGAGTAAGTGTTCCTGTTGATCCACACAATTGTCAACATTTGGTATTGTCCCTGTTTTGGATTTTGGCCATTCTAATAGATGTGCATTGGTATCTCATTGTCATTTTAATTTGCATTTCCCTGATGAAATATGAAGAGCAATGTCTTTTCATAATTTTATTTGCCATCCATATATCACTTTTGGTGAGCTGTCTGTTAAGGAGTTTGGCCAAGTTTAAAATTGGCTGTTCATTTTCTTATTGCTGCATTTTTAAGAGTTCTTTTTATATATTAGATAACAGTATTTTATCAAATATGAATTTTGAAAATATTTTTTCCCAATTTGTTGCTTTTTAAAAAAAATTCTCTTGACAATGTCTTCTCCAGAGCAGAATTTTTAACTTTAATGAAGCCCAGTTTTTCAATTATTTCTTTGCTTGATAATTCCTTTGGTGCTATACCTAAAAAGTTATTGCCAAACCCAAGATCATTTTGACTTTTTTTTAACTTTATTATCTAAAAGTATTATAGTTGTATATTTTACACTTAAGATTGGAACCCATTTTTAGTTTATTTTTCTGATGAGTGTTAGGTCTATGTCTGGAGTCATTTTTGCATGTCAATGTCCAGTTATTCTAGCACCATTTGTTTAAAAGTCTATCTTTGCCCCATTGTATTGTCTTTGCTCCTCTATATTTATGTGGGTCTACTTTTATGCTCTATATTATGTTCCATGATCTGTCTATTGCTACGCTGGCTTGGTTACTGTGGCTTTATTGGTTTCTTTTTATTGTTTTATTTTTGTTTTCTCTTGAGATCCTTCCATATTTTTACTCATTATGTTTATCATTTCCTTTAAATTCTTGAGCACATTTATAACCATTGTACTGTTTTAAAGTTCTTCTTTGATCATTCACTATCTGGTTTATCTTTTGGTCTTTTTTGATTGAATGATTTTTATTTGAATTGTATCATACATTTTTATAATTTTTGTATATCTAGTAATTTTCAATAGGATGAATAATGTAGATATAATTTTATTAAAAGTTTACTTGTTTTTATCCTTCTTTAAAGAGCGTTTAACTTTGTTATGGGTGGCAGTTAATTTATTGGCTGGTGAACTTTGATCTTGCTGAGGTCTGATTTTCAGGTTTTGTTAGTTCATGTCTTATATAATTCTTACTCTGTAGATAGATTAATGTTTAATTTCTCTTGGGTTTCTTGTGAATACACAAGATGTTCAGCAAGTTTTGCTCAGTGGGATGCCTGGAACTACAATATCCTCCAGAACTCAGTGTTTTACTGAGCTCTGATTTAATCATGTCTGATTAAATCAAAATACCCCAATGGTTCTTTGTCCCCAGGCCACAAAATTTTATTACACGTATTTACAGTTTATCATTCAATAACAAACTCAAGGAAATTCTTCTTTGGCTTTCTAGAACTCTTATCTCTAGAGCTTTCACCTCTCTGAAAGTCAGTCTCAACTCTAGCCACATCAGCAGGCTGCACTCTGTTCTCTATCTAACTAGAACAGTGCTTTTTGTTTGGCCTCAATCTTTTTATCCTGTGGTATGGAAAGGGCACCCAGGTAGATAAAGCTTGCCTCATTTGTTTTTCTTACATAAAAGATCACATCCTTGAATTGTTCAATGCTGTAAAACAGTAGTTTACATATATTTTCCTATTTTATAATAGCGTATGATTGTAGGTTAAGCCAGATACATATAAGCCATGACCAAAACTAGTCTTTGCAGTATATCCCCTTTTCGTAGCAGTTTAAGAAAGAGATTTAAGAAGTTATGTGACAGGGTTCGTGAGTGAAAGAACCAAAGTCTATCTGATTCCAAAACCCAAAGCAGCCTAGATTTTTGTGAAGCTGATTTTGTATTACTTTTTTACTGTAGTTATATTTGGGAACTGTTTCTCATTTCTTAGATTTCTCTAAGAATGAATGTGTTAATATGTTCAGATTCAGCGTAAAATGGGCCACTGAAACTATAGTGTGTTTCTATGGTAATTATTTGCATAACTTATATAAAAATATTTCTCTGAACCAAGAAGCAAATAAATGTGCTCCATAAACATAGGTTTGTGTTGTGTTTACTTGCTGTGTGCCTGGTCTTGCTGTGGGATTATCCTTTAATTACAAGTTTAGCCTTGGCAGCCAAGATGAATAGGAAATCACGTTAAAACTCCAATCTGCCATTTCTCTTGTTCTTCTGCCAGTCAGGGTAGCTGTACTTGAAAAATAAATTTAAAATGCCTTCATGCAGATACCTTGAAGGAATAATTGCTGTAAAAGCAAAAGTTACAAAAAAGATAAGTGATGCCAAAGAGCTAAGAAAAAAATTAAGCAATTCATGTTATGGGATTTCAGAATTCAAATGAGATGACTTTTTTTGAAGCATTCATTATGCTTTGGTCAAAACAGTACACAGATGGCAGTGGAAATTTGACAAATACCAATATTTTGAATAATGATGAAAGAGTATATATAATATGAACCATTTTTTAGCATACACAAAAGTTGACTTTTTTAACCTTAACAAAAAGATCTGATATCTGCACTTTACAGATTCAGTGAAAGACTATACTTTCTATTAACTCATTTCTCTGAAGAATTAGATATATCCTAACATAACCTCAAGGATGCTGATGCTATCTGTATTATAGATGTTGATGCTATCTGTACTAGTAATTAAATGTTTCACTTGATTAGTTAAAATTTAATTTGTGCATAATGAGGCTGAAAGTATGAAAATAGAAGTACTAATTTAATTTTATACATAATTCTATTGTTAATATAAAAGGATAATTTTATACATAATCTTATAATCAAAATATTTATCTCTACATTAACCTTATGTGGATGTTACTCCAAAGTTGTCACGTTTTAAATTGTGATACTCATCTTTCTGGTCTGAGAATTTTCATCTTTTTAACAAAGCTCTGTGAATCAATTTGTTACATAGAAATAATTCATTGAGTTTAAATTATTTAGAAGAGTGATAAAATATTGCTGAATTTTTATTCAATTAATGGAGTGTTATAAAATAAAGTTGAGAACATAAACATAAATATTAAATTTGGGCATTCCTTTTGGCAAATTCATTAAAAAAAACATAGAGCATGAGATTATAAAATTCTAACCAATTTACCTAACAATAATAGTCTGATCACAGAGGAGAAATACAAAACATTTTTTTCTCATACGGTCAATTTATGTTGTATTTATGAAAAGAGTTGATACAGAAAAATATGTCTACTTTACCAATTTTATTATTATGAATTGGCAAATAGGGAAAGAATTTTAGATAATGCATTAGTTTTAAAAGTTTTCAGGCTTCTTATAGCAGATTGCCAGATAATTTCTGAGTTTTCTAAAACTACTTTCTCATGACTTAAAAGAAACAAATCTGAAAGTTGTAGGTGCAAAGGTAAAGATAAGAACAAGATATAGCAACAGCAAAAGTAAGAGTGAAATACATATTATCTATTGAGAAAAATAAAACAAAAATAAACATAGATATCTTAAAGCATTATAAAACCATGTGTCCTATACATTCTGTAAAACACTATTTAGGAATGTAACATAATAGGAATATAATGTAATAGGAAACTATTACATTTCTTGTTGATATTTTACTAAAAGTAAATCTTGTTTGTTAATCTAACTTTGTGTACATCCTAACTAAATGTTATGTGGTTCCATTTTTACTCAGTCATGTAACAAAAAATAAGAAAAAAAAATAGGCAGAAATTAAATAACTAATTAGATATGTTTAAAGATCTAAAATAGTAATTGTTTTTGTTAAATAAAGATTTGGAAAGCTATGTAGTATATTTTTAAATTTCCTGAAAGTTTTCCAATAATTTTTACTAAGGGAAAAATTTTAAAAAGCTTATTATGTTATCATACTTATACAAAAGTCCAAGCAAGATTAATTAAGTTGAGCCAAAATAAAGTTCATGGTGAATTACAAATATAGAAAGGCCAACTTTTTCCCTATGTTAATAAATCTGGGACAATCTGAACTATGCTATACACAAATAACTACTAAAAAAGCCCAGAAACAAAGCATGAAAAGCTAAAACTATTGCCTCACACCGTAAAAATCAAAATAAAAGAAACAAATAAAAACTCAAATTGATCCTACACATAAATATAAGACATAAAACTGTAAGATGTATATAATGGCACATAGGAAAAAAAAATCTGCATGATTTTAGGATGGGCAAACACTTAAGAGATATGACATCAAACTTATTTTGTTTATATTTATTGATGGTGTCATATGCCAAAAATTTTTTAGGTTCTTTACCTATATTATGTATTTGACCATAACCACAACTCTGGAAAAAGGAAATGTTTTGTCATCATTTTGCATATGCATTTGCATACGATCATAGTGAGACAGATATTAAGTAACTTGTAAACAGTCTCATTGCTAGTGTTACACAAACCTGGAAATTTGAAATATGTGGCTTTAAAAAATATGGATTTAGGGATCACAGTCTTATGCCTTTGTTGAAGTTCTTTAACAGAAAAGCAAACAATTGAAAGATATTAAAACAGTTGTATCATGTTCTCCTGTGCTTGGCTTATTTCTCCTAGCATAATGTCCTCCATGTTGTTGCAAATGACAGAATTTCCTTCTTTTTTAAGGCTGATTAATATTCCATTGGTATATATACCACATTTTCTTTATCCTTTCATGGATGGTAGACATCGAGGTCGTTTCTTTTTCTTAGATATTGTGAAAAATGCTGCAATGGTATGTGAGTGTAGATGTCTCTTCAGCATAATGATTTCAATTTTCTTTGGATATATATTCAGAAGTGAGATTGCTTGCTGGGCGAGGTAGCTCATGCCTGCAATCCCAGCACTTTGGGAGGCCAAGATGGGAGGATTGAGGACATGAGTTTGAGACCAATTTGGAAAATATAGTGAGACTTCCCATCTACAAAAGTTTAGCTGAGAGTGGTGGCACACACCTGTAGTCTACCTACTCAGGATGCAGAGAGGAAGAGATTGTTTGAACCTAGGAGTTTAAGTTTGCAGTGAGCTATGACTGGGACACTGCACTATAGGCTGGGTGTCAAAGGGACCTTGTCTCTAAAAAATAAAATAAAAAAAAAGATATTGCTGTAATTTTTAAAAAGTCAAATTCACAGAAGTAGAAAGTAGAAATGATGGTTACCAGAGGTGGGGGTGGGAGGAGGGCGAGAGAATATTGATCAAACCATGAAAAATTTCAGTTACAGAGGAGGAACAAGCTTTAGTGATTTATTGCACAGATGGTGACTATTATAAATATAGCATAGTCTATTGCAAAATATGTATTGCTAAAAAGTGGATTTTAAATGTTTGTACCACGAAATAATAAGTTTGTGAGGTGATGCATTTGTTAATTGGCTTGATTTGATCATTCCTCAATGTAAACATATATCAAAATATAACATTTTACCCCATAAATGTTAATATATATAATTATTATTTATTAATTTAAAAAAGAAAGAAAAAAAAAACAAGTGTCAGCAAGGCATATCCCTTGCTAAGGGCTCTGGGGGAGAATCCACTTCCAGGCTTATGCAAGTTGGTGGTAGATTTCAACTCCTTGTGAATTTGTGACTGAGATCCTATTCATCTTGCTGGCTATCCATGGAAGGCTGTTCTCCACTTCTGATGGCTACCACATTCCCTCCTTCATAGCCCTCTTCTTCCACCTCAAAAGCCAACAATGGAGAGTTGGTTGTGCCCCTCTCATGGCTCTAATCTTACTTTCCTATTCTTCTACCATTCCTCTGTGTCTCTTGTGCCTTTTTCTTGCACTTTTAAAGGCCCATATGTTTATATTTGGCCCATCTGGATAATCTAAAATAATTTCCTTATTTTATGGTCTATAACATAATTCCATCTGCAAAACCTTTTGGTCATTTACTATAACACATTCACAGGTTCCAGGAATTAAGATGTGGACATCTTTGGAGGGCCATTATTCTGCCTGCAACAGTAAATATAAACATTATATGTTATTTGCAGATGCAATGAGTAGTGGCAGAACTGTGCAGAGTCTTATGTACTATCCTCTAAACTTAGGACATCATTTCCTTAAAACAATTTCTCTTTGGCCCCATGCAATACCAGTAACTCTATATGATGGAATTATTTCACAGTGACAAAAACTTGGTCACATTATTTAGGGATAACCTTCAGAATCTCTAATCATGAGAACATAATCTCATGATTATATTCTGCAATCTTGATTGTGATTGTTGCCTTGTCCTTTAAAGCTCAGTGGAATTCACAACTGGTGTTAATGGGATTTATTTTTTATGAACTAATACTGTGACATTATGGAATTGTATTTAATCTAGTCCTAAAAATGCTACATAATACATGACTAAGTATTTTCTAAAATGAGTGAATATTGGCTTTCATTCTCTCACATGACCTGCTGTCTTTCTTAAATATTTTAGTACTGTGATAACTTTTTTTCCCCTGTTCCTCTTTTCCCTAATTAGTGGTAGTTATTGGTCTCCCCACCATCAACTTCCTTCTACATCTTCTTCTTCCTTCCCTCTTCTTCTCCCTTTTCTCCTTTTAGTTTATAAACATGTTCATTATAGATTTGTTTAGATTATTAAAGAGAGATGACTTTGGGATCTACGGAAGCAGTTTGTCAACATAAATTTTGGAATTTTTTTTCTGAATTATACTATCCATTCACCCAGTGAACCATTATTTGAGATTTCTGCATAGCAATTAATGGCTAATTTGCATATATATCCTAGAAGATACAATTTGAGCATCTTATGTTTCCGTACCAAGAGATCAGTTAGAATGTTAGATAATGTCATGGACTGAATTGTACACCCTCAAAATTCATGTGTGACTATATTAGGAGACAGTGTCTTTAAAGAGGTAATCGAGATTAAATGAGGTCATTAGGATGGGACCCTAATATAACAGAAGAGGAAGAAACACTGGGAATGTGTGGGTACAGAGGAAAATCCACTGAGGACACACTGAGAAGGCAGCTGTGTGCAAGCCAGAGAGACAGGCTTCACCAGAAACCAACAATGTTGGCACCTTGATCTTGAACTTACAGTCTCTATAACTATGAGAAAATAAAAATTTGTTATTTATGCCACCCAGTCCATGGTATTCTTTCATGACATCCTAGCAGACAAACCCAGGGAATATGTAAATCAATGGGATTAATCAATCAGTTAAATTTCCTCTACTTTCACAATGTCTAAAGATTACAACAGCAAAATAATAATAATTTTTTATTTAAAAAATATTTTAATTGACACATTTGTAATTGTGTTTTGACACCTATGTATGTTATGACGTATAATGATCAAATCAGGGCAGTTAACATATCCATTACCTCATGCATTTATTATTTCTTTGTGGTGAGAACATCCAAAAGTCTATCTTCTAGCTATTTAGTAATATACAGTAAATATAAGAATTTAAAAAGTTCTTGATTAAAGCAACAACAATCTGAACATTCTCATTGCTATGGATAAAGCAATGTGTGGAATATGCTTCAATTTTTGCACATCAAATGAAGGCATATTTAACTCTATTTTTTAAGGGTTCCTCTAAGGAGATAGCACTAAATTATTTAATAATTACTTATAAGCTTAGTGGAATGATATATAGGATAAAAATAAGTTTACTGGATTTTCCTTAAGGAGAAAAAAAATTAAAATCTAGAGAAAAAGATTAAAGTGTTCATAGACTATTTAAAACTTTCATGAGAGTTGGCTTGTTTTGAAAAAAAAAATACCATAATATAGAGTGATCAAATTTTTATAAAATAGAGATATTCATAATGTAATTTCTCAATATCATTTCTTGCATTGTATATTAGTTATTACTGCTATAACAAACTACCATGAATGTAATGCCTTAAAATAGCATAAATTTATTATTATCTTAGAGTTCTGTGGATCAGAAATCTAGCATAGATCTTGCTGTGCTGAAATAAATATGTCAGCAGGCCTCCATCCCTTCTGAAAGTACAGGAAGTGAACCTGTTTCCTTGACTTCTCCAGCTTCAAATGTGCCACTTACATTTTATGGCTGGTGACCACCTCCCGCTATCTTCAAGGACAGCAAGATTGGCCAGGCAGGTGGCTTATGCCTATAATCCCAGAACTTTGGGAGGCCAAGGAGGAAGGATCACTTGAGCCCAGGAGTCCAAGACCAGCCGGGGCAAAATAGTGAGACTCTGTCTCTACAAAAAAATTAAAATAATAAACATAAGCCAGGCGTGGTGGCACGCTCCTGTAGTCCTAGCTACTACTTGGGAGGCTAATGTGGGAGGATTGCTTGAACTCAGGAGTTCGAGGTTACAGTGAGCTATGATTGTGCCACTGCACTCTAGCCTGGGCATTAGAATGAGACCATGTTTCTAAAAAATATAAGTAAATAAAAAAGAATTAAAAATCTAACAAGGTCATATTTCTTCAGCCTTTCAGCATGATCTGTGTATTCACTTAACTAAAACCACCTAAACAGTAAGCTAATCAAATGTACTTAAAAATTTATTTGGGCAATAGTTGTGAGACCAAATCCTCTATAATTTTCAGCAGTTATTAAACACTAACATTTTATTTTAATTCAGGTAATTTTCACTCACACGAAAATCAAAACAAAATCCAGGTTGGCGGTGAGCAGTTATGATATTTGTGATGACCTGTCATTGTTAACTGATGACCTCCAGGAATACCATCATTATCCAATTGGTGGTAGAGGAAAGAACATGATATATTACATGGGGGGGGGATTCCTAATGTCTTAGGCTTGGGAGTACCACGTATTATTTCCAACAATATTCTACTAGATAAAAATAGGTCAGATGACCCCACTTAATTAAATTCAAAGGAGAGCAGAAAGTGTTATTCCAATTCCCAGAAGGAGGAAGGTTGAATTTTGGTGAGCAGATAGTAATATATGCCTCATATATAATTGACATAATATGTTAGTAAAATAGTACATGTAAAAAATTTACAAGTGAATCTATGCAGTATGGAAATTGATGTTTAATGGTTTACTGATAGAGATGAGCGATAAAAAATGTGTTGATACCATAACTTTAGGAAAAGAATAACAAAATAATTCCATGATAGAGAACATGAATGTGTGTTAAACTAAAACTATCAAGTTTACTGAAAAGAACAGGATGTATAAAACAGAGAAGGAGCAAACTTCATCAATAATGCCTGAGAGCAGTGAGAATTGATATGAGGAGAGATGTGGCAATAATTTCTAGATTCATTTATGCAAAACATTGGAAGTACAATGCCTCAGTTAGCCCCTAGGGCTTTTTAAGAAATAGAAAATAGAGAGATAAAAAGGTAATCACAAGAGATGTTTAGGACTTTCTGCTGATATGGGCCCCAAGAAATTAATTTGAAAAGTAAGAGATGTCATTACATTCATTCTACAAGTTAACAAATTGGTCATATTTATTTCATGAAACTATTATATTAAAATATTTCCTAAAGTAAATGACCTGGGCTTTATTCACCTTAACTAATTTATCTATAAGTAGACTAAACCAAAACCAAAATCAAAGAAATCCATTGATATTTATATGAAAATAGTTTTACTCAAGATACATACCCTTTTGTATAATCACATACACACGGACAGACACACACATTTGTGAAAAAACGTGTTTAAAAATGATCAATAAGAAAAAAAAAGTCCATCTAAGATGCTTTGGTACACAGATTCAAACACCATTTTAAATGATTTGAAGTTAGGTATAGTGGGCCTAATAAATACTTAAATAAAAATACAGATATGAAAGGATTAAAAAACTTAGGTTTAACCAGAAAAAAGGGCTAAGAGACAAGAAGCTAAAATTCTCATAGAAGTGGTATTTTCTTTTTCCTACTTCTGTGTTTTTGATCTATATAGGGGCATAATCCAAATTTTCTCTCTTGAGGAATTAAGTGGATATTTCATGGACTACTTAGAAATGGAATGAAGAACTATACACTATCTAGTACAGCAGCTTCATACTATTCCCCATAGGTCCATAACATTTTGTTTCTATTTCACAAAGGTGTTTCCATAAATAAATAAGGAGGTATATGAACAACCAGTGACTCTATATTTTGCTTTATGAATATCCCCTGCACATTCTAATTTAAGGCCCAACCACTGGGCTTCTTGTAATAATTAGATTATACAGTGGTGCCCAATGTTTAAAATGTTAAAATAAATGATAAACCACTGAATTTTAAATTGCCCTTTAGTGTGAATTTGATCAATAATTCCAGAAAGGTTACATTCGTTGCCCAAGCTTACATATTGAATTCATGTAAGTCATGATTTGTCTCTTGACTACTGATTTGACATGCTTTTCACAAAAACACACTACTTCATTTTCACCTGCAATTCTCAGGAGTATTTCTTTTCTTTCCTAAGTGATTCCATTAATCCCCAATGATTGACTGTGTGTTCTTAAGGATTTCCAGATTGACTTTCTACCTTTGAAGCTTATTAGTTCAGAGGAGTGATATGGTTGATTGATTTTTTTTTTCCTACTAAATTTACTAGATGATTCATTGAAGGGAACTTAATAGAATATCTCATTCATTTAATCATTTTGGGGGGTATAGAAAGGAAAATTCTGAGATGTAAAGTTATATGGATACATTTGCATAGTTATTGGTGGTATCGAGTTATTCAATTTACCTAATTTTATCTAATTTTCAACTATTTTGCATCATATTTTGTTTCACAATTTTTTTTCACATAGATCTTGAAGTTTCAATCATATCATTATCAATGTAGTCAAAATTATGTTCACAAAAAACGTTTAGTGAATGTTGTGTGTAATTTTTCTTCATTCAGGTGCTCACAGTATATATCGTCATGTTAACAGTTCTGAGAAGTGCTAAAGAGTTCTTAGTAAGCATTCATTCTATTATGTACATGGAATTAATGTGATCGAGTGCTTGCTTCAGTGGGTCTTGCCGATGACAATATAGTCTCAAGCAACTTCTCTAGGTATTGGGAGCCTTAGGAAAATTTGGAAATATCTTCTGCTTCCCAGCTGCTGAGCTCTTTTTGCAGCCTTCTGACTGATATACTTCATTGCCTCACATTGTGTCCTAGCAAGCCCATAATTTCCAGTATCTGTTACTTTTTCAGATTTCACTCTGGGTTCTGGGGGTGTGAGCAGGTACTATTTTCCACACACACAGAAAGTAGACATTCAAGAGGATGGTCCTTGTGCCTCGCTGTCTGCCCACTCCACTTAGTTGTCTCCTCCCAGTAGTTTTGTAACCATTGTCAGGTGAGCGAGCCTCCACAGCCACATAGCAGTTTTAAATGATTCTCTGAGCGCTTCTCTCTTGGTTTAAGGAAGGGAAGCTTTACACGCTTTCTCTATTGCTAGGAAAGATGACAGGAGAGGGAAACAACTCACTTTGAGACATGAATTCTATTACAGTTGAGTCATTAATGATGGATACATTTTAATACTTTATCACAATAACTTAAAGCAAAAATAGATGAATATAGGTTTATCTAGGAGAATCAGAAAGTACAAATATTTGTAGAAATATATTTGCAGAAACAGATAATAATTTATAAGTCCAATTAGCAATGGCTAACTCTAATATCCACTTTTCATAGGTTAAACTTCTTTTATTAAAATAATGATTGATAAGAAAGACAGAACATGAAAATAGGAGATGTAAAAGATGTTGTTCTTTAAAACTAGAATAAATATCCAGGAAAGTCCAATTAAATAACCTTTTTACCTTTATGGATGTCTAGGTTTCTCACTGAAAGCCAAGTCTCTGTTATATAATTTTAAATGTAATGCTCTCAATAAAACCAATGTTAACTAGACAAAATACATGTCAATTTCTGGAAGTTATCCTGGCTTGATAGTTTTATGTCTTAGCTGCTTTATAAAACAAAAAGAAATCTTTTCATATGAATAAAGAAAACAATACTGGAGTTTTCAAAGAAACTGCATTCTTAGTTATCTTATACAATTCTGTTTCTGAAATTTAATTGGAAGTTGTTCTTCTCTTTTAGATAATGTTATGTTAAAGAAAGGAAGAAGGCAGAAAGCAAAGTATAACACCCAGCTCTGACAATGATTCTCAATGCTGCTATGCTGTTTAGTTGTCTAGAAAGAAAGATATTACATAAATCCCATTTGGGGAGGTTCGTAGTACATTTTGGTATAACCAAGAGAATTCTACTGCAATAATAAATAAGTATGGCTACAGATAGCATAGAGAAAGGATCTGGTTTATTTCCCATTGACACAGTCCCTTTTCTCTAACACAACATTTATTAACCATGTGTACATGCACACACACATACATGAACACACAGATATACACAGCAATAGAAACAATCAAAACTACATAAAAAGATGAATTGGCGTGGCATGAACTGACCATGCATAACCCTTATCAGTTGCATTTTTTCCCCTCTTTTTTCTCCTCTGCTTCCTCCTTTTCCTCTTCCTCCTCCTTCTCTCCTCTTCCTCTTCCTTCCTGACATCCTTCGTTATTTGTTTTCATTCCCTTTTTATTGGAAGGGACAAAGGACTGAAGTCTAGGTAATTATAATCAATATATGGATATTTAAGTACGAAAACCCAAAGCTCAAATGACAGGGAGGAGCTGCCTATAAAGAAACTTAATATTCTCTGGATCACAGAAGGACTATTGTGTTATTGAATTAGTAAATCTCTCCAAATTCCTCTCTTCTTCTCTGTTCTCAGGGGATTAAGTTCTCAGTGCCCCTGATCAGGCCATGTCCTTGTGCACGACACTAAACTAAAGCAACTTCTGGAGTGGAAAGTCCACTTCCTTCACATAAGTCCATTTTTATGAATAAACTAGAGCTTGATTTATTGAACACACAGACTCACAGACCTTGAAGAAACATAATTTCATGTTGGATTATTCATAACTATAAATAAATGGTAAACTCCTCTATTATTTTTGCTTTTGTTTATTTTTCTTCATTTGTTTTGGTCTAACTTGCTCACCAAAGTAAATATATCTGCTACGATTGTAATTCTTCAAAGGAATGAAAAATAGTGAATGTGAATTCTCAATGATTTTAACATGCAGACAGGTACTGAATAATATTTTGATATTTATATTAATCTTAATAATTTTGCAAAAATATTATAGAAAATATTAAAATAGCATTTTAGGTTTACAATGATATTTAAGTATTTTAATCATATAGAATCTCATTTGTGAGTGTGTCGAAAACTGCATAAGACTGTAACCTTGAGGAATGTAACGTGGTACTCTGGCCATTATAGAGATGGGGATTTGATAGATGAAATGTGGTATAGTGCTTAGAAACACTGGTCTTTGGGCCCTACACAGGCCTACTATAACATAATCTAGGTTTGGCCCAATAATTAACATCATATTCATATTATTATGTAATAATTTATTGCAGTAGTATATAATTGCATTTTTATTTTAATAAATATTGAATATAAATAAAAATCTTTCCCAAGTTCCCTATGTGATGGCCTAATCACTCCATTTAAGGAAAAAAAAAAAAAAAACCATTTTTCCCTGAGCACCTTGTTCCAAAACTTCCATAGGTCACCACCACAAACAAGGGAAAAAAATCAATACTATGGTTCACAAATTCTGTTAAGGTGAAATTTTGCTTACTATGTTGCATTTCCAGGAGTTCAAAAAGTTTGATTAATGATTTAAAAAAAGGTTATTCATTTTTTTATTTTGTATTAATATATTTGCTTACTTTCATTTATTCTATTCCTCAAGACAATGCCTCAAGCTGTAATGCATTAATCAGCTTTATATTTTCAAGTATGAAATGTTGCTACCACCATTTCCCTGAATATATAGTTAACTTTTAAACATAGAGAGCAGTGAGGCATGCGATGCAATGCTGTAGATAATATTAAAAGCCTGACTCTGGAAATTTTCTATTTACATTTAAATATGTATATTTTTCTGTGTCCACACATTCACGCCAAACAAATATATAACATGTAAAGTAATTCACTCTGAAGAACCAACAGAAAATTTACTCAACGCCATCCAGTTTTCCATTATGATCTTATATTCAGCTTTTATCTGAATTTGATTTTACACAGAAAATAAGCTATTTTCTCTCAGTGTGTCTAATGCAAATTTTTCTCTTTTTAAAATGTTCTCTAGAGGTACTAAAAAAGAGCTTTTAAGTGCAGGAAGTAAACAGAACAAATCAAGATGTCAAGATGCATTAACTATGTCTAGTGAGTATGATAGATATTAATAAATTCAATATTTCAGTAGAATTGCTTTGTCATAGTTGAAAATAGACCATGCGTCCCACTTTCCAAAATGTATAAAATCAATGTAGAAAGTTCACTGAACATTTAAGGATTATTCCAATAAGAAAAATGCAGAAAATGTGATATATATCTTCATAAGCACAGTGTATATTGAGTTAAAAGCTAATGAGATTCAATTCTAGAATGTAGAATATGGAGAGCCAAAAACAATCAGATGTGTTATGTTTCACCATTGTTTTTCCTAAGTTAGTTTGCTTCAATTATGAGTCCACTTGCTGCATCTATGAAAGTCTGCCAGCAGGGCTCTCTCTTGCATTATAATTTAGAAACAAATGATCTATTTTACTTATTTCCTTACAATAAAATGTTAACCCTGAAATCCATACCTAAATTAAATATATTGAATTTCCAAAGCAAATGACTAATACTTAAAAGTGTACACTGTCTTGTGTCATTTCTTTTTGATCAATTCATTAATTTATCAGTTTTATAAATATCTGTTACTTAATGTTGAACCCTATTGTTTCCTGTCAAACTAAAAAGAATAAAAATCCAAAAATTAGAATATAAACTACAAAACTTTATAGGTGTGATTAAATGAACATTGAAGAGATTTCTCATTTTATGGATTATCTTTCAGACGAATTCTTATCTTTATCATAAAATTGATAACTTTGCCCTAAGTTGTTATTGTTATTGTTTTTAGTAAAGTAATACGCTCAATAGTTTTGCTTATGCCAAAATGATTAGTCATGAGTATAAATTATTCTATGGTATATGAGTAGTAAGAATATATAATAGACCACCCAAATTATATAATAAGATTAAGTTGGAAATGTGAAATGAGATTGGGTAAAACTGCTATTCATTCAGAGATTGTGAATTTTTTTTAATAAAATGATAACCATTTGTGAAGAAATAATTAAATACTAAAGAAGGAAATAGTATTATAATAATAGTACTGAGTAGACTTTAAAATCATAGGTTTTGATGTCAGGTGGGCTTAGTTCAGGTTTTTCATCTAACACTTCGTAGCTGTGTATCTTTGGGTGTTAACTCAAGTGGTTGAATACATGTCCATATTTCCTCATTATAAAGGTTGGGAAAAGATAATATCTAACTCTGAGAATGAGAATAGTTAAGTAGACCTGGGCCATGGGTTAAAACTCTGGCCCTAGTCGGTTTGCTGTAGCTTCTTTTGTCCATATGGACTAGTTGATCTAATTTTGATATAGTTTAATGAAGTATATTCTGTGTTCTATTAACATCAAAGGAAAGAGGTCTGGGTCTTTATTCTTCTGACTGATAAAATGACTCAGACATTCCTTTGCAGATTTTAAAATCTGAACTCTGCCTTTAATTTTCATATATCAACTGGTGGGTGATGTTTTAAATTTGGACAGCTAAGAAGTCTTTCTTTTCATTTTTCTAAAACACTGAAGTCTACTTCAATGTGATTTGCTAAAAACATCTATGGAAGAACAAATTTCCAGCAGTTACAAATCATAGTCTAAAAAGAGACTGAGGGACAAAAAGATGAAAAGAAAAAGAAATGGAAAAGGAATAGCAGAAAAAAATGAAGAATTAAATAGCATGAGTATATGCAGTCTAGTTCCTGGAATATAAGAAAGCCATCAATGATGTGTTAATACAAGTAATCATATTTCTGGTTACATTTTATCTATCTCACCTCTAGTCTTAAATTACTATTATCACGTTACTGATTAAAGTATCACATATCATCTCAAAAACACCATAAAAGAAATTCTATAAGCAAGACAATTATGAAAATACACATAGAATTAGAGAAAAAAAGGGGAAGATGATTTTATATAGGTACATATAAACACATAAGGAAGAATCATGCAAATTTATCATGTGGTAGGTTTGTAAGTGCCACTCATAATTCAATAAGGAATACATTGTGTTCAATTTAGATTATTCCCTAGAAACATGGAAAAGCGATATCATAGAAAACAAAAAAGAGATATATTTAACAAATACAATAGAATATATGATCACAGGAATGGTAAATAAAATATATTATGATAGAGCATGGTTTTTAGTAGCAAGAAGTAAAATGTTTTGGGGAAGTTTCTTAAGCTCTTAGGTTGGTTATAACTGTCAAGAATAATATTTTGATAACATACAATCACCTTTGGTGAAATGGCTTTACTTTTGTTGCATTGGGTTGTTTGGCCTAAACTTGTCACAGTACTTGTCTGATAAAGTTTAGCCCCAAACCGCCTCTATATATAGTGAACTGTACCCTAGCTTGATGGGTAAATAAGCTATAACCTATCTTACCAAGGATTGTCATCAAGCAACTGAGCCTCAGCCAATTTTAGAAGCCAAACCCTCAGTCAATCCCAACTGAAAGTTACCAAATTCTGCCCAAATCAGGTGAACAATGAACTGTACCAATTCGGTGATCTCTAAATGTTATTTCCTATTTTCTGATTATAAATATAGCTCACCACATTAGAGGTGGGGAAATTTTGAATCATCTTAGGTCTGGAATGCTGCCTGATTCTAGAACCTTTTACTTGCTCAATAAAATATTGTTAAATTTAACTGGCCTTTTTCTTAATAATAATAATAATATAAATACTTGACAGGATGTATTATGTTACTGAATCAATTTCATGATTCCTACTGTCTTGTAACTTATTTCTATGTGAAAAAATGGTATAATAATATAAGATTATTCAAAGATATAAATGAATTCTACATAAGATAATTCTATTAAAATAGAATGTTAAAGCTGTTTTAAAATTGCATAGATATTTACATTTAAATTTTAACATTTCTCCTGGATATAATTAGATATACTATATTTAGGAAATTTCAAAACTTGCCTAAATACTATAGTGCTATGTATTGCAGTTAGTATATATTACAAAAATAAATATGCTTAAGGCATTTAATTAAAATTTATTATTATGAAATAAAATAATTTCTTGTGCTACCTAGTTTTAAATGAGGGATATAGAATGAGATATGAAAGAGAGCTTATCCTTGATAATTAATAATTTAACTCTAGTAATTTCTAACCATCATATCCCAAGCCTTGTAAACCATTATTTTTACTGTCTCAATAGATTTAAGTTTCTTCCATGAGATTTGTATGATTTGATAGCTCTTTTCTTTTTAGCAATAAATAGTATTCCATTGTCTGGATTTACCACAGTTTATTTACACATTCACCTACTGTGACATCTTGGTTGTATCAAAATTTTGGCAATTATGAATAAAGCTGTTATAAACATCTCTTTGCAGGTTTTTGTGTAGACAGAAGTTTTTATTTTTTGGGAGTAAACATCAAGGAGTACAGCATGCTGAATCTCATGGTAAAAGTCTGGTTTTGTAAGAAATTGTCAAATTGTTTCCCACAATAGCTGTACCATTTTGCATTCCTACTAAAAGTGAATGTGCATCTTTTCATGTGCTGATTTTTCATTTGCATGCCTTCTTTGATGAGGTATCTGTTAAAGACTTCAGCCCATTTTTAAAATTGGGTTGTTCATTTTCTTATTGCTACATTCTAAAGGTTCTTTTTATATTTTGGATAACTGCTCTTTATCAGATATGACTTTTGCAAATATTTTCTCCCAGGCTATAGCATGTCTTTAAATTCTCTTGACAATGTCTTTTGCAAAGCTGAAAGTTCTTATTTTATTAAAGTCCAGCTTATCAATTATTCTGTCCATGTATTATGCTTTTGGTGTTGTACTTAAAAAGTCTTAATCAAACTCAAAGTCATCCGGATTTTGTACTATGCTATTTTCTAGATATTTCGTAATTTTGGATTTTACACTTAGGTCTGTGATCTATTTTGAGATAATTTTATGAATGGCATAGATGTGTGTTTAAATTCATATTTTTACACATGGATATCTAGTTGTTTTAGCACCATTTGTTGAAAAGACTCTCTTTGTCCCATCATGTTGCCTTAGCTCCTTTGTCAAAGAATACCTCACTATATTTATGTGGATCTACTTCTGGGTTCTCTATTATGGTGATTGATCTATTTTTTCTATTTTTGTCACAAATATAACACTGTCTTTATTACTGTAGCTTTATAGTAAGTCTTGAAGTAAGGTAGGATCACTCCTCACTTTGTTCTCCTTCAATATTGATTTGGATATACCAGATCTTTTTCCTCTCTATAAAATTTAGAATAAGTTAATTGATATCCATAAAATACTGGGATTTTAAATGGAATTCCATTAAATCTATAGATCAAGTTGAGATGAACTTAATAAATTGAAAATATTGCCTTCTTATGCATGAACATGGAATATTTCTCCATTTATTTAGTTCTTCTTTGATATTTTTCATCAGTGTTTTGTAGTTTCCTCATATAGACCTTATTTTGTTATTTAACATATTTTGTTATTGTTATACTAAGTACAGTCATGCATTGCTTAATGATAGGAATATGCTCTGAGAAATGCATGTTTAAGCAATTTATTGTTATACGAGCATCATAGAATGAATGCATTTACACAAACCTAGATGGTATAGCCTGTTACACACATAGTCCGTATGGTATAGTCTATTGCTTCTAGGGTACAGACCTATACAGCATGTTCCTATATTGAATACTGTAGGCAACTGTAACACAATATGAGTATTTGTGTATTGAAACATATCTGAACATAGAAAAAGTACAGTATAAATAAAGATAAAAGGCAGTACACATGTATAGGGCACTTACAATGAATAGAGTTTTTATAACTGAAAGTTACTCTAGGTGAGTCACTGAGTAGTAAGTAAATGTGAAGGCCTAAGATATTACTGTAAACTACTGTTGACTTTATAAATACTGTACTCTTAGGCTACAGTAAATTCAGAAACATTTTTTATTTCTTTACTAATACATTAACTTAGCTTACTGTAACTTTTTTCTTTATAAGCTTTTAAACTTTAAAAAACTTTTTGACTCATTTGTAATAACACATATAAAATACAAACATATTGAATCTTTGTACAAAACTATTTTCTTTCTTTATATCCTACTTTATAAGCTTTTCTCTATTTTTAATTTGTTTTGTTTTTTACTTTTTAAATTTTTTTTTTTTAAATTAGATAGAAATGCATACATTAGCCCAGGGCTACACAGAGTCAGGATCATCAATATTGCTCTCTTCCACCTCTGTATCTTGTCCCAGTGGAAGGTTAAGCTAAGTAAAGAATCTCTGAGTTTGAGAATATGACAATACAAACAAACAAAAAATGTATTAAAAAAATAACAGAAGATCCAGTAGCTGTGGGGTAGCTAAAAAAGGTTTACCATAACCATAAGGAAGATAACAAAAGGAACACAAGAAATATTTGAAGTAATAAAAACTGAGAATTTCACTTTAATGAAGTGGTAAGTTGTGGTGGAAGGGGAAGAATTCTATAGCTCTGTGATTGGGTCTCAGTATTTCCATGAGCCTATGCCCCTAGACTGTGAACTTCACCATTCTTCCTCAGTTTTTTCCTCCTTAACAAAGACAGAATGGCTAGAGGTGGCTGGAATTGGGTACCTCCATTTCTCCACGTAAGTTAGGCTCTGATAAAGCTCCAGATGGTTAGGCTCTAGGAAATAGTGTCTCCTAAGGTTACACATTGTCAAGGAGAACAGAATGCCACATTGATTGCTTTCCCCTCCCCCTTCTGGAAGTAGAAAGAGATCTTTCTCTTGTATTGTCTGTGAGGTCCTGGAAGAACTCCTGAAGGTAAAACTCACAAAACTATGAGAGAGCCTCTATCTCTAGGTCCCCTTGGAGTTTTATCTCCCAGACTTTTTCACACTGAACCTTCAGAAATTCATCAATTACAATTTAGGATTTTGTACTCAACACTGGGTCCCACGGAGGTTTCTGCTTCAGTAAATTATGATTACCTGTAGTCACCTGTCTTTCCAATTTTGAGGATAATAGTTTACCCTGTGACCTCACTTCTTTGATGTATCTAAGAAGAGTTGTTGATTTTTCCGTTTGTTCATGTTTGACTTGTTAGGATAGAGTGGCAACTTCTGAGCTCCTTAAATGCTGGAATAGAAATTGGAATTCTCTTTGGTTCGCTTTGTAGACATTGTTAAGTCTTTAACTTTCTAAAATGGAAAATACTGGCTAAGCGTTAGCACCATATAGGTTCATTTTAATATTTGTATCTAGCTAGTAAATCAATTGGTCTACAAAGACCACTACTTGAAGATACTATTAAGGTTAGATATTGCCATGAACAAACCGATAGATTGTTTACCTAAAATTCATGTCAGTGCTTAAGACTCCAAAGGGAATAAACAAATCATGATAAGAAAGCCTAAGAGGTTAAGATCTTATGACCAAACATTTATATTGCATCAATATATTCTGGTTAATGAAAGATGCTATCAACACCAGGAGATCTGTGAAGACAAGTAGTGGTCTGTCAGGGCAGATTGATACTGTTATTTAGGATATATGTGATTAGGAATCACCACAGTGCAGGGATTTTTGTGTGATAGATATCTTAGCCATAGTCCACATGGCCAATATATGGTGACAAATAAACATGTCTTTGTTTCCACCTGTGTTGTCTCTGAACCATTTATCAACTCTGTCACTGAAAGCCTGATCACAGCCAGGAAAATGAGGCTATAGTAAAAAATGTTCCTTTTATGAGGATAATATGTTTTTGCACTGCAGATGCAGTGTGGTGCAAAGAATAATCTTGATTTGTCAAAAATATCTGACTCTCAAATATGCCAAAATTCAGACAACTATGTTTATACACATTCTTTTAATTAAAATAGGCAAAAATAAATTTAAATAAATTTACTCAAATAATAGTTAATATATGGGCAATAAGTAATAAGTTTTAAAAAATTATTTAAAATGATAATGTGTGGACCTTCCTTGGAGATTCAATTTTTAAACTTAAATAGCTGAAAAAAATGAATAATTTGAGGTTTTGTATTTGTAATTTGCCTTGGAGTGTTTAGAATAGGCGTCCACCGGAGCAATCATGTATTTTGATCTACTTAGCAATGCTTCTTTCTGGTGCCTGTTGTGGACCCAGGTACGAGAGAACAGGATGAAAGGCCAGTGGGCCTTGTAGCAGATGTCATAACCACCCACATATCCCCCACTACATCATTTTAATGTCTGCACTATAACAATGATGTACAGCCTAGCGATAGTTAACCGTTGAATTCTTCTGCTTAAGAATTTCATTGTGATTGGGTTAATGACTGTAGAAGACAAACAGATGATAAATGTGATAGCAGTTCAACTATGAGGCCAATATCAATCCCATGAGTTCAAAAGAATCCTCAGTGTTGTTCTTGATTGTTCAACTCCCTCACTTTGAGAAGCCGTAACATAACTAGTTTCAAAATACATGTCGTAGATCCATCTTTCCTTTTCTCTACATTTCCATGGACCCCAGTCTAGTCCAGGTCACCAATATCTTTAGGTCTGAATGAATATAACAGCATCCTTTTTTATCTTCTTGCTCATATTCTTGTCCTCTAAAACACTTGTTTTTTATATATTAGCTATGGTAAACATTAATGATGAAAGAGTCATAATCCACATCATCTTTGTGTCAAATTGAAGCCAGTGTTTATAATTTTTGAAGCATATTACATTATTCCTCTAATACAACATATGCAATTTAATGGCTTCGGGAAGCATACCACGGGGTTAAGAAAAAAAAGACTATGTAAACCTGCTTAGTTTAGAATCCTGACTCAGAGGTTTACTGGTAACTTGGCTTGAACAGTTAAGTTTGCTTAAACTCTCAGTACTTCATTGTGAAATATTGTGAGAGTACCTCTTTCAAAAGGTGGTTGTGAGGGTTAAATGAATTAATTCACATAAAGCAACTTAAGCTAGTACCTGACACATAGTAATTGCTCAGTAAATATTAACTATTATTCTTTCCAGAGCCCAAAAGGCACAACATGCTCTGGACATACCTTCTCTGCTTCTTCTTATTCTCCTGCTCACATATTGCATTCTAGAGTCAATGCCTGCTCTGCATGCTGTTCTTCTGTCCTGCTAAGTTCATTCCTAGCTACTAGTTTTCACTCAGAACCTGAAATGCTCTCTACTGTTTTTCTCAGATACGTTTATTCTCAACCTTATTTGTCTCACTGTTACCTCTCAGTAAACTCTCTCCCAGACCTCTAGGTTTCCATTTGTCAGACCTGATAATTTCATTACAGTTGAATTCTTCCTAATTATTATTGTATATACTTTATTTTCTTATTTCAGTTGATTGCTTTCTAATCATTGATTATTTGTGTTTTCTTATTAATTGTCCTCTGGTCTCTCATGTCCTCAATGTCTCCTAGATAATAGACTTTGATCAAAATGCATTGACATTGTAATGCCAGTATGAATTAATGGCTTCATTTATTAGCCCGAGACTTTAGGTGTGCCATGGCCAAAACTACAAGAGATGGTACTAAAAAATACACTGATTTTACTACTATTTCTGTGTAGTAACACTTCAGATAGCATTTTTTGAGTATTTGTTCATAGTGAACTTATTCTGAATCAAAATTTCTATGTATTTTCCACAAATACGTGTCAATTTTGACATACAACTTCTAGTGTCTTCCTTATATGAAATACTGCTGATGACCCATCTAATGAGATTCAAGCTATTGATGTAATGCATAAACCTGATAATTGTATCAGAATATTTCATATCCTTCCTCACTCTTTGTGTAGTACACACTAATTGTTAACTGGGTGTCAATGTATTAGATCAATAGTTAGGCAACAAATAACTTGTTAGCACTTGACCTATGGATAGTATCCACTAGTAAGTGGGTAATATTGGTGTGTAAGGTCTCCTTCTCCCACCCTGAAGTGATGGTACTTGAATTAACAAGGTAATGTCAGCCTCACCTACCTACCCATTGGCAGGCTGAAATCTAGAATCGAGGAAGTGAATCACTGGCTTGCAGAAGAGCTCCCACAGACGCTGCTTACTACATAGAGATGGGAGAATAAATTCCGTCTCTCTGGGCTAACCCAAGTCAGGGGAGATATAATTAGCAATTAGTGCCCTTTGTCATCTTAACCCCAACTACCGGTAAAATACCTGCCCTGAAATATCAGATATGTGACTTCTCTTGTGTGGGAGCTAGAAAAAGTGGCAAATGTGTTCACATTCATTTTGGTCTTTCAGAGAATGCAGTAGAAATTCCCTCCTCATTGAATATGTGAGGAGGGAAAATTAAAATTTCCTTTCTGACGTCATTAAAAGTCTCTCGTAAATATCTTGCCTAATTAAAAAAAAAGCTGATCTCTTTTTCTACAGTTTATTTTACCATTTTTTTCTCTCAAATACAACCTTTCAGATAGCCACAGAAGAATAAAATATGTCTTTATATAAGATCATTTTTCAAAAGGAAGGGTTTATGCATAGGTAGAGAAAAGCTAAAGATAGTAAAGTCTTAGGAAAAACTCAAAGTCTTTGAGTTGCACAGTGAAAAATTTGCTAAATATATATAGAGAGATGTTGAAGAAGATTAATGGATATGGATTCAGATTGCAAGCTTGTTGGTGAAGAAGAGACCAACAAGGGTAATGAACTGAGTGACCCAGATGTAGCAAGCTACTTTCAACTGAACTACTTCACTAATGGAAAAAAAAAAAAATATATATATATATATATATATATATACACGCTTTGGTTGTTGTTTTCCTATTAAAAATAAAAGAAAATAATAATCAGCAATGGAATTATTTTGAACCTCCATTTGTTTTTGAACAGTGAGACAACCTTAGAACATTTTTTTGGTTCAACCATTGATTACTTTCATTGCACCAAATAAACATCAATTTATAAATGAAGTTATAGACTATAAAACACACACACAAATAAAACTTTAGGAAAAATGACACGTTAAAAATGACAAGTCAAATAATTTTCATTGAAGATCAAATATAAGCAGTTAAAATGGAATCATGAAAGTAAATTAATCATTTTGGATATCAAGATAATAATCTTTAAATATATTTCTATGTCATGGCTATCAAATTGAGTTGTATATTAGAACCCATTGCTCTAGAGGTTATAAATAAGCCTTTGTAAAACTTTTACAGTAGACCTTTTAATTTTATCTCATTTAAGTATCAGACTATGAGTAAAATCCTTACATAGAAAATACCTAAGAATTGAGGAAATTGATATCATTTAAGAATAAAGTTCATCATAAGACATTTTACAAATAGTTGTTATAGAAATATTATAAAGTGTTTTTCAAATGTTTATATATTACATTCAATTGTTTATCTAGATAAAATCAGTATTGTTACTTTGTACATTATTGTTGTGTAACTCAAAGATACAATGCTTTATTTTGTTCAGATGAAGTAAACTTAAAATCTTTGTTGAAAAATATTTATGAATCATTGTAGTATAAACACTCTAATAGATGTGAATATGAATAAAAGTTTTTTATGCTTACGTGTGTCATATACCCTCTTTATGGAGACACTGAGAAATAAATACAATAATCAATTGCTAAAGTTTGTACAACTTGCATTTAGTATAATTGCTGATCAGAGAGAGAACTATCACCTGCCTGATAAACTTACCTTGTCATATCTATATTCCTCTATTTCTTAAGTTTTGAAAGAAAAATGTTTTAATTAATTATTTATAGCAATACCTAGTATACTAGTTTTCTGCAATCTTAATAGAGATAGATAATCTAGTTTTCAGACTTTGGATTTTAATATCTTTAAGACAGGAGAAATCTGATTAAGTGTATATTAGGATGTTAGTTCATCTGAGGTAAAGGAATAAGAGTAGGCTTATATTAAATAAATTTTTCAGATGCTAAATTCTAACTTACTGTACAACTTGCTTTTCTCATTTAAAAAATTATCATGGTCATTCTTTCACATTAATTGATATAGAGCCGACTTATTTTTAAAGTAGGTGGTGTAGACTTCTGTATTATAAATTAATGACAATTAATATCTTCATTCTTCAACAGATGAGCATTAAGATTTGTGTCTCTTTAAAAAAAATCCAAAACAATAGTGTAATAAATGCCATTATGCCTAAATCCTTATGTACTGGGGTTTTATTGTGATTAGATAAATCTTCAAAATTAAAATTCCACTCAAAGTCTATTTTATGCCTTAGGTTTTGAAAGACTTGGTAAATTTCTTTCAAAACTGCATTAATACTTTAAGCTCTTAAAATCAATAGATGAGCTTGTATTTTCTCTGATTTTTTTCAAATAGGGGATATTATCACTCTCTAAATAATGTTTGCCACATTTATGAAGGAAAGATAAAGTATATCATTTTTGTTTATGGTAAAATGCATCTTAACTTCCAGAAAAAATAGACATCTTTCCCTTTTCATGAGGTAGTGGTAGGCATTTGTTTTCCTTCATAAATTATTACCACATATGTATTAAGCATTATTTATTGAGTTCCTTGTTTTTTGTATTAATATGCAAGATATTTTTATTTTTAATGTTATTAACCATTTATATAAATAAATAATGAGTTACTTTTACCTTTCTTTTTATGAATTTAATCATGATTTAGTTTGGCATAAATGTTTAATTTTATGTGAGATATATATATATACATATCATCTTTTTTTCAGGGTTTCTGTAGTTTTACTCTTAGTGAAGTGAGTTCATCTCAATGCTATTAAATATACTTCTAATTTCCCTTTAATTTTCTCAGTGTTTTATACTTTCTATCTAAAACATTTAGTCTACTAGGTATGAATTCACATATAGTAAAGTAGGGATTTAGCTGTAATTTTGTTTTTCAGGTAAGAAAATAGTTTTGCACAGACCACTTTTTAAATTGACTATCTTTTTCTCTTTGAATGAATTATCCCCTTAGCCTTTTATTCCTGTCATTTATTAATTTCCTTAACTGTAAGTATCTAACTGTGTGTTTTGTTCCATTCTCTTTATGTGCAATATCAACTACTTGAACTGTAAAGGCATTTTAAAATTTTTAAATATTTATGAGACAAGTATAACCTTGCTATTATTCTTTGAAATTTTCCAGGATATTGAGACATTTTCTACTTCATAATTATTCTATTTTATTTTATTTTTTAGTTGACACATAATAATAGTAAATATTTATTGTGTACTGGGTAAAATTTTGATACATATATACAATGTATAATGATCAAAGAAGGGTAATTAGAATATCCATCACCTCATACCTTTGGGATTTCTTTGTTCTGGGAACATTCAAAATCCTCTCTTTTAGCTATTTGAAAATATACAATAAGTAATAGTTATTAATAACTACAGTTGCTCTACAGTGCTATAGAACAGTAGAATTCATTCCTCTTAACTAACTGTAATTTTGTATTTCTTAACCCTGTGGTCCCCAAACCCCAGCTGCAGACTGATACCAGTCCATGGTCTGTTAGGGACCAATGTAGAGTTCTGCGTCCCCATTTTCTATTGTAAATGTGATTGCTTTCTTGATTTCTTTTTCAGCTAGTGTGTTATTGGTGTATAGAAATACTGATTTTTATATGTCAATTTTGTATTCTGCAACTTTATTGAGTTTCTTTATCAGTTCTATTGGTTTTGTGGTGAAGCTCTTATGTTTTTTCATATACATATTCATGTTATTGACAAAAAGGGACAATTTGAATTCATCTTTTCCAATTTAGATAGGCTTTATTCTTTCTCTTGCCTAACTTCTCTGGCTAGAACATCCAGTACTACATTAAATAAGAGTTGTGAAAGTAGGCATTTCTCTTTTGTTCCAGTTCTCAGAGGAAAAGATTTGTTTTCCCTTTTCAGTATGATGTTAGCTGCAGGTTTCAAATATATTTCCTTTAGTTTGCTGAAGTAAGTCCATTCTTTACTTAATTTGTTGAAAGTTTTTTTTCATGAAAGTGTGTTGAATTTTGCAAATGCTTTCCCTTCATCTATTGAGATGATCATATGGTTTTTGTCCTTTATTCTGTTGATGTGATGTATCATATTTATTGATTTGCATAATTTGAACCATCCTTGCATCACTGGGATAGATCCTGCTCGATCGTGCTGAGAGCCAAATCAAAGATTCAATACCTTTCACATTAGTGACAAAGAAAATAAAATACCCAGGAATATATTTAACTAAGGAGGTGAAAGACCTCTACAGAGAGGTTTTCAGCTTGACTGTTGTTGGTGTATATGAATGCTACTGATTTGTGTACAATGTTTTTCTAACCTGAGACTTTTCTTAAATTATTTATCAATTCCAGTAGTCTCATGGTAGAATCTTTGGGTTTTCTAGATACAAAGTCATATTGTTTGCAAAGAGTGATAGTTTGACCTCTTCTACCCCTATTTGGATACCCTTGATTTTCTTTTCTTGTCTAACTGCTCTGGCTAGGACTTCCAGCAAACTTAAGCAAAAAGAACAAATCAGAACACATCAATTTACCAGACTTCAAGCTATATTTCAAGGATATAGTAACAAAACAGCATGGTAATGGCACAAGAACAGAGACACAGACCAACAGATCAGAACAGAGACCTAAGATATAAAAACATTCCTTGTATCACCATCTGATCTTTGACAAAGTAGACAAAAATATATACTGGGTAAAAGAATTCGTATTCAATAAGTGGTGTTGGGAAAATTGGATAGCCACATGTAGAAGATTGAAACAGGATCTGTACCTCTCACCACTCACAAAAATCAACTCACAGTGGATAACAGACCTAAACCTAAGGCTTGAAACCATGAGGATTCTAGAAAAAAATGTTGGAAAAACTCTTATAGACATCAGCCTAGGCAAAGAATTTATGAAGAAGACTGCAAAAGCAATCACAGCAACAACAAAAATAAATAAATAGGAACTGATCAAATTAAAATCTGCACAGCCAAGGAAATAATCATTAGAGCAAACAGACAGCCTACAGAATGGGAGAAAATATTTGCATGCTATACTTCCAATAAAGGGCTGATAACTAGAATTATAAAGAACTCAAGAAAATCAGCAAGAAAAAAAATCAAACAACCCCATTAAAAAGTGGGCAAAAGACATGAACAGAAACATTTCAAAAGAAGA
>CAUYRT010098327.1:0-40172 GCA_963574885.1 Lepilemur ruficaudatus
CACACATGCACTCACACACACACATGCACTCACACACACTCACACACTCTGAAACATGCACTTACACACTCTCACACACACTCTGACACACACTCTCACACACACCCTGTCACACACACTCTCACACACTCACACTCACACACCCTGTCACACTCCCACTCACACCCACACACACACACACACACACACACACACACATACTCTTGTGGGATTCACTTTGCTTCCCTATAAACTGAGGCATGTGGACATCAGTAGAGGAACATTCTGCAGAGCTGGCCGGAGAAGAGTGGGCATTTCTGGTGGAGATGTCAGGTATAGAGTCAGGCATCAGGTTTCTGTTCTGACCTAATGTCGCTCTTTATCCCTTACAAAGGAGGTCAAGACAGCCTGTCCAGCCGGCCACTTGAAGCTATACACCCAAGCACAGAGGAGCCTCTGTGGCCTCAGAAGGGTAAAGGAAGAAGGACAAAAAGCTGGAGGGCCAGTCCTGGGGTGGGGACTTTGAGTGGTGCAGATACAGAAGTGTCCAGCAAAGCTCCCTCCACCAAGCTGCAGCCAGAGCTGTGGAGAGACTTCTATCTCTGTCAGAGAACAGGCCTGAAGCCTCGAGATACCTACAAAATAGGGGATTTATCGATACCTGGCGATAACCTAAACAGATCATGTATTTTGCAAGTGCCTGAATTTTATTGGAGACAGGAAGCTCTTAATTTTATTTAGAGAGTTGAAGGTGGCAGAAAGAGAGGACAGAGTTCTCATTTTCTGTGGCAAAGCCTGTGACCTCTCACCATAGCAGAACCAAAGGAGTTGAAGCCCCTGTGCACCTGGCTGCCGGCCACCTGCCTCCAAGGGAGGAGGGGAAGGAACGAGGAAAGAGGGAGAGGAGGCAGGGCATCTTCTGGGAGCAATTCCCCTTTCCTGGCCCTGACCTGGTACTGGGATTGGTTCCTGGCGCATTCAGAGCAGCTCTAGACAGAGCACCGGGAGAAGAAAAAGAGGGAAGCTCCGGGAAGGAGAGGATGTGGGTGGAGTACTTACCAGGTGTCCCAGCAACAGGAGCTGTAAGACAGAAAGCAAAAATGAGCCCAGAGCTAAACCTCTGCTCTGAAATATGCCTGCCCCGGCCCCGCAGCGCTCCTCACCTACAGCACAACCCTGCCCCACGTCCCCTGGGACTGCCCAGATAAGGCGCACTTTCAAAAGGACTGGGGGCTCCTTCCCCAATAACAGAAGGAAATGAAATAAAATTATATAATACCCTCTTCCATCTGTTCTGTGACACTTTCCTTTGGCTTACTACTTTTGACTGATTACAATAAGAATGCCTCTGGAAAGAGGTTCCTGTCGGGTTTTACATATGCTTTATGCTTCAGTGTAAATGATTTTTCCAGAGTCCATCCTGAGAGCAAGATTTGTTCCTTTGTGAGGAAGGGGTAGAGATTATACATGTAATCCATGATCACTGTGGAAAAATAAAAAATACACTGGAGCAAAGTATTATCACCTTGGCATACAGCCTGTTGGATTTTTTTCCTATGAAAACATACTACATATACTGTTTACATACAGGGGAACATAAATGGTAAATGAGAATGTATTATGAAAACTGTTCTTTTGACCTATTCTAAGCAATACAAGGTCTAGTAGAATTAATCTGTTTCTACGCTGTCATTTTTAATGACTGCACTATATCCTACTATTTGGCTCTCCCATGATTTATTAACATTCCTACTGCTTGGCATTTAGGCCTGCCAGTGTTTTGCTGTTGGAAATATGTGACAGGAGAAGGAGTAGATGGCAAAAGGACGCTAAATCTGTAGAAACGAATATAAATCCCTGCCTTTGTTGAGGCTAACAATCTAATCATGGGGACAAGCAAGTGTGCAATCTAATGTAGAAAAGACATGCTTAATGCCATTAGAGGAGTACAGAAAAGGTGCTGTGGAGGTTCAGAAGAGGAAAAGATCCCAGGGCTCTGTGTTTGCCAGGCTTTGGGGTTGGTAAGGAGAAGAATCCCATGGAGAAGATGGTATTCCTCATGGACCTCCAAGGATTGATAGGGTTTTGGCAGACAGAGAAGGAAGAGGTATTCCATGGGAAGGAGTGGCAGGTACTTATCAACATTCCCAGCAAGTTGCAGTCCAACTTCTGCTTGATTTCTGGTCTCTGCTCAAGCACCTCCAATAATGAGGGACAAAGCTGAAAAGGAAGTTAGAAGCCATACTCTAGAGGGCTCCTAATGCCAGAGAACATGACAGTGGGTAAGAACACATACTGAGCTGAAGTGGTGACCCCACTGCTGAGTGACCTTGCACAAATTGCTTTTCTCTGTGTCAGTTTCTTTGCTTGTAAATGGAGATAATGACAGCAGTCCCTACTTCATAGGGTTGTTGTCAGCATTAAATGAGATAATCCAGATAAGGGATTTAGCATGCTACCTGATGCATGCTAAGTTTTAAATAAATATAAGCTAACTTTTAAGAAGTTTACTCTTGGAGCTGAAAGTGCTGTGCCAGCTAGATTGGAACAGGGAAAATACCAAAGAGATCAATTAAGAAAGAGACTATTGCAGTGATCCAGAACATGTGGATGACCTAGCAAACCCTAGAATTTGACCTAGCAAATTCTTTGGGATCAAGAATCCCAAAGCATCCACCATTGTCTGTCCGTCAGCCCATCTTTGCCTTCACTTCCCCCCATCTATTAACAGCTTGGACTTAATGATGCATCACCTCTTTGCAATCACCTCTTTGCAAATCCCCTTAACTCCCTTGCTGTTCTCTGTCTCCACCAAATGCACCTGTATTCCCCACGCCTTTACTGAAACTACCACACAAGCAGGCAGATTGTGGACCCAGTAAAGTTATGATCACCACATTCAAAAGGACACTGAATTGCCATTCTGACGTTTTTCTCTAATACATTTGCTGTGCTACTCTTAGTGGTGATGCTCATCTTTTCCTCACTCTCCAAACTTTCCCATGCCGCCCTCTGCCTCCAGTCCCCTCTCCCTTTTAGTTGATGCCTTTCCTCATACTTCACGGAGAAAACCAAAACAGTTAGACAGGAGATCTCACATCTTCCCCCAATGAAATCTCCTAACCTATCTGCATCTCTCCCTGTCTTCTTCTTCCTTGCTTTTCGCTGAGGAAAATATCTCTACTCCTGTCTCTGGTCAGTCTCTATGCATGTACCCTGTATCCCCTTCCCTTTAATCCTCTCAATGATTTCCATCTCTGTTATTTCCCTTCTCTTCTGCAGCCCCAATTTCTCCTTCTCAGCTGCACCTTCCCATCAATGCAAATATACTCCAGTGTCTTCCATTTAAAAAAAGCTATCCCTTGACTCCACATGTAATTCCAGCTACTGCCCCATTTCCCTGCTCCCTTTTGTACTAAATTTCTCCATTTTTTTCTACATAGGCTGCCCTCATTTCTTCTCCTCCCATTCACTACCTAATTCTCTGCAATTTGAACTCTGCCATCAGCAATCCACCAAAACTTCTCTTGTCAAAATCGCCAATGACTTTATGTCATCAAATGAAGTGGACACATTCTGTTTCTCTCCTCATCTTCCCTGTATCGATGTCTATCTTCACTACCCATCCAGTGACTCGTGCCAGAAACCTGAAAGCCACCTTTTATTCCTCTGTCTTCCAAACCCCATCTCCTTCACACCAGGATTCTGCTTCCAACTTAAATTTTGAATCCACTGCATTGTCTCCTCCTCTGTGGCCAACACTCAGCTTAGGTCACCGTCAGCTTTCTCCCATCTCCTAACTTGTCCTCTCACTTCTTATTTTCCCCCTATAATCCATTTTCCACAGAGAAGCTAGAGTTCTTTTTTAAAAAATAAAATCAGATGATGTCACTACCCTGCTTACAATCCTTCAGTGGCTTCCTTTGCTCTTAAAATAAAATCAAACAGCCTACAAGGCCACATCTGACAGGGTCCCTGCTCACCTCTCTAGCCTCATCTCAAGAGTAGACTCTTCCCCTACGCATTGAGCTCCAGTAACACTGGTCCTTCTGAAAGTCTTCCAACTTGGGACTTTTCTGTATGCTGATCCCTCTACCCGGAACATGCTTCCTTTGGATCTTCAAATGGCTAAATCCTTACCATGCTTAAGGTCTCAGCATAAATGTCACTGCCGCAGAAAACTCTTTCCACATCATCCTGTTTATGTAGGCTGCCCTCTCATCTCTCCCACAGCTATTCTTATCATAGCAAACTGTTTGTTTCTTCACAGCCATTTCCAATTTGTATTTATGCCTTTTTGTTTGTTGATTTGTTGTTCATATCCCTCAACAGTACATAAGCTCAACGATAGCAGTAGCCATGTTGATATTATGTGTTCATGCTCTGAAAATCATTAATTGGATGAATCTAGGTGGGAGATAAGAGATCCCAAAATTGTATTGACAATAGGAAGTGAAGAAGAGGATATGGATGTGAGAGAAACCTAAGAGGCAGAAGAGACAGAACTTAGCCCTTAATGGAACGCTGGGGTGACATACGTGGCTGACTAGGAAAGTGTAGTTGTGCTCATGCAACACAAATGTTAGGAAGAGAAGAACATTTGTAAGGGGAAGATGATCAGTTGGATTTGGGGTATGTTTTGGTGTTTGAGCTGGCAAATCAATTTGGAGCTGTCCAACCAGCAGGTCAACATATGAAATTATACTTGACAAAAGCAAGCAAGAGAAATAGGTTTAGGAGTTGTTGACATAGAAGTAAATAGCTAAAAGCCTGAGTATGTAGGATTGGCAAAGGGGAAGTGTAGCAGGAGAGTGGGTGAAAAAGAAGAGGAGGAAGGGGAAGAGGAAGAGAAAAAACAATAAAGAAATGAGGAAAGGAGAGAAAAGTCACCAATCATTTATTTAATCCACATGCAACAAAGAACAGCGAATACTAAATATGTTCCCATCCAATGCACTCATTGTGAGGGAGACAAAGACCTTGTACTGAATTCAGATCAGGAAAGCTGTTTGTTGTGCCCACTGATAAGTTGCCAAGTCTTCAAACAGTGCCTACATATAGAATTTATGTAAAGTTTAAAGGCAGTTTGGAGAACAAGGCAGTCTGGAGAACCAGCAGGAGCAAAGGTGTTAAAAACAGAAAGTGCATTGTGCACCTTGCCTGACTGTAAGGAAGATCCATTTAGGCTGCAACGGGGAGCACAGTCAGCAGGGTAGAATTAGAGCTTTTGCAGTAGGCAGTGGAGCAGCATGGAAGGCATTTATGAAGTGCAGTGACTCAGCCAGAGCTGTCCTAGAGATGCTGTGGCCTCAGTGTACAGCAAGGATGCAGGGAAGGGGAGACAGGAGCAATCAAGACCTGAACAGACAATGCTGTAAAAATTGAGTTATCAAGTGACGAAGACCTTAACGTGGAGGCCCCAATAAGGATGGAAAGGATAGAGCAGATCCTTGGTGACTTAGCAAAAGGCAGATGGAAAAACACCAAAGGTCTTTCCAAGGAGTCTTGACCAGGTGACTGGCACCTTGGTAGCACTATTAGTAGAGATTGGAGCCCCAGTTGTGCAATTGCTTAGTGTGTGGTGCTTATATTAGCAGAGATAGCAGAGCACATCGCCTCTCTAGGCCTAAGCTTCCCCCGGGGAAAAATTAGGTAGTTCAGTACTCCCTTTATGTCCTGTTCTACTTTATTTATTTATTTATTTTTGCATAGTCCTCAGTCAGACTTCTGAATAAAACTAACTTTAATTTTTTAAAAGTTTGATTTTTTTCCTTTATTCAACCTTAGGGATAGGGCCAGTAGTGAATGAAATTTCTCTTGATGCACAGCCAAATGTTCATTTAATTAAACCGTGCTTCTGTTCAATGTTCTCCAATTTTGCTCAGTATAACTCTAACCAAGCTTCTCATCACAAATAACTCTGCCCCCACTCATTTCTTCTTGAATGTATACCCTTCATCCACAGTACAAGTACATTTTCAAGATTTGCTTTAAGACAAACCTTATTCTCTTAACAATAGACCTGATTATTGACACGATAGGTCAGGCAGTTTCTAGCCTTACTGGCCATACATAAATACATGTCCAAGCCTTCCTTCCTGTGGCTACTAAAATATTTAGGTTCCAATAATAGTTTTTAAAATTAACTTTGAGTAATAGATTAGAAAATTATTAACTATCTAGGGAAGCAGATTTTCTTTGGAACTATCACCTACATTGCAGTCATGGGTGGGTCTAACAGCATAGGGTGTAACTATGTTACTTTCCTTCCACATTATAGTAAGTAAAAAAAGGTAACTCGTCTTTCATTAGAACATAAAATGGACTTCCATTTTTATTTTTTTCAATAGAAAAACATGCTTAAATCTTTCCCATGTCCTCTAAACCTTCCAAAGATCCAATCTTCCCTTTCGCTGACAAATTTTTCAAACTGTACACTCACTCAACCTGTCTCAACTTCCAGCCCATTGTTTTTATCTAGTATTATACTTACTTTTGCCTTCTACTCAATTCTCATTAAGGAAACTAGTATCTTAAACACCAAAATCAAAGATCTATTTTTCAAGTCTTAGCCTTTTTAAAACTCTTTTGGGGATAGAGGAGCTGGTGCAAAGTTCACCAGATAGCAATTACTGAGCACTTACTCTGTGCCAGGCACTGTACTAATTAAGTTTTTTAAAATGTTCCATTTAATCCTCACAACAGCTCTGAGAAGTATTTATTACCCCCTTTTCACAGATTAAAATTGAGGCTCAAAATTACTCAAAGCCATATAGTTAGTGAAGCCCATATGATTCCAATGTTTGCAATTCTGTGACTTTTGACAATAAGGTTGTTCCCAGTTCTCTTTCTAACTCTGGCATCTTCTCCAACTTTCACTATTTCATCATCTTCTGCTCATCACCATTTCTCTTATTTCACCTGCTCTCCTTGGCAATTTCATTTCCTCCCATGGTTTTTAACTAAATTCTATATTAGTGTTTCTCAACTCTCCAAAACTTTCTAAAACATAAAAATCTTGAGCTTTTTCTGTAGCCTGTATTTTGAAAATAGGTTTTTCCCCCAAATAGAATTTATAATATCGAATGAGTTTGTTCAAACTATAGCTCCTCCCACTTCTCACTGTCTGTTAACCTCTTCTGCATCACCGTAAGATTGAGATGCGTCTGTATGACTCTCTCAAATCCATCTATATTTCTTATTTCCATGTCAGCTTCTCCCAGACATCTCTCTCGAGTTATAAACTAACATAGTTCCATTATTGTCACCCTTCAGCACAAACTTGTCTAAAACAAAACTCTCATTTCCATTATCAAACCTGATCCATTTTGGTGTTCTCTCATTTTGGCTAACGGTGTCACAATCCACCTTTGTCTACGCTTTAGGTACCAATTTGCAAAATGGTAATATCGACACGCTCTGACTCCCGTGACATTCTAGGTAAATCAACCACTATATGAGTGCCTGAGCCAGGAGTTAAGGAATGGAAAATAGTACAAAATATATTCCTCTTCCTCCTCAGGAAATTTATAAACAAAAATATACCAAAACCAATGTTTTGTGAGGCATTTTCTCATTTACAAAATTAAACTATTCCACAGGCATTTTAATTTAATCTTTGTCATAATTCCGTTATCATTGTTTTTACATGAGACTTCATGTTCCACTCTCTTTTATTACTGAAATAAACTTACACACAATAAAACGAAAACAGGTCTGAATGCAATAAAGGCCAACAGAGTAACGCACACAGCCAAGTACCAAAAGACACAAACCCGTTTGTGTCTGAACGCGTTTTGGGGCAGCCTAGCCAAGCCCTCGGTCCGACGCCCCCCACCCGGTGCGCTCTCACCCCGGGAAGTCTCTCTACAGCCTGTCCTCGGCCAGCTGAGTCGGCTACGACCGCAGGAAAACCCTGTTCTGCGACCTGGAGCGCCCTGGGCATAAGCTGCCGCCACCACCGCCCTGCCCGGGCCCGGTCCGAGGCTGAGTCCGCGCCTCCACCGAACCACACGTCCAACCCAGGAAAATCAGCGTACCTGGTGGAGAAGGCAGCTGGAGGGCAGGCGGCCCGGCAAACCTAGAAGGCGGGAATGCCCCTGGTAACGGACTGGGCTGGCCCCCGGCCCTAACTGCATCCACTAGGTTTGGTCAACACCGAGCCACACAAACTCTCCGGGGCTGCGCAGGAACCTGATGCAGCAGGCGGAGAGCTGGGGTTTCATGTTCTATTCTACTTTAATCCATTCCATCCCATTCATGGGGAAGTACTCTCTCTTCCTTACTTCTGCCTCCTGTAGCCTGGTGTCATTTAGCATTGAGGGCCAAGGGTTCCCAGAACTGACCAGATTTCACTATCCATCATAGCACGTGACTTGGGGGAATGGCTGTATGCTGTCCTCTGGGATGTGAGGGCGGAAGCCCCAGGAATTGAGCTTTCAGAGGTGGTCCTGGCAGTAGGTCTCCTCTACGTGGCCTCCCTAGATTCTTCCAACCACCCAGCATCATCTCCCTGTCCTTTGGCCCACAGCTGAGAACATGGTCAGAAAATAGCCCTTCATCTTGGCCTTGATCAGAGCCGGGATCTACCTCCATGGTCTGTGCAGTGAAAGGAGGCATGTGTGATTTCTCTGGTCCTACAACCGACAATTCCAGAGGTACGCTGGTTTGCGTATGCTCAGAGCTGCCACTCCCGAGATAACCCAGACCTTCCTGTGCTTCTGCCCAGGGCAAATCTCCTTACACATAAAGAGAATAGGTTACTGTTGCAAGAAGTGGTTTCGGAAGCACAGAGAATGGCCACTGCTACCTCCCCACCAAAATAGATCTCATAGCTTCCTCCCTACCCCTTGTCTAAGGCAGCACTAGCTCCTGCCTAAGGCTTGGTCCCATGTACAACACAAATTTCAAAGAAGGAAAACACTCTGGCCACTCATTTGCCATTCAAATATAGGTTACTAGACATTTCTTGGGGCAGGTTTTGATGTGGTGGGTGGCAAAGCATCAAGCGCCTGGGTGCCCAGTAACACTGGGTAAAAGACACTTAAGAAACCCCAAACTCTGCCAATTTTACGACTCTCCAAGGCCAGCAGAAGTAAGAGTTTGTTCTTCACCAATCTGCCTTCACCTTCCTGATTTCCCTGACGTGCCTCCCATGCTACCCCTCATCCTTGCCCAAGGTCAGTCCCAACCAAAGTGTTCCTGCTTCTCTCTCTTCCAGGGCGCCTTGACTCACCCAGGAATAGCATAGCTGTCCACAGAAGCATGGGGCCCAAAGGCGGGGAGGGCTTGCAGTCACCCCGGCTGCTCGCAGTGACAAGGAGTAGGAACGAGGGGATGCCCATCAGCCTTGGCAGTGAGCTGGCTCCACAGTGCAGCAGGCACAGGCTTCTCTTGAGGTTTGGCAGACTCTACCCAAGAGGACAAATTCTGGAGTCCAAAAGAGGAAGTGAAAAAGAAATGCTCTGTTTTATCTAGGCTCCTCCCCTTCCACCCTCTTTCCTCTCAACTGTTCCCTCCTAAAAGATTCAGGGCTTCCAAAAATAAATCCAGCTCAGCCCATGTTCAAATAAATGGAAATTTTAGAAACTGAGAAACAACTCCCCTCTTATTCCTCTAGGGCCACAGCTGGCCTGGGCCCCTAGGAAAGAGGGAAATGGTCACCCAAACTCAGCTCAAAATCTCCTGTCTCGGTCTCCATCCTCCTTCGAACGGGTGATAAAGGACCGTGCACAGGCAGTTAGTCTTCCAGTACTTCTACTTCCATTGGGAGACCAAGGCACTGGGATCTGGACTCCTGAAATTGAGCATAGGAGCCCGAGGCCACACATCACCATTTTATTTTCTCTACTATCTTAATCCCTTGACTAACTTGGATTGTGGAACAAAGACAAGGAGGTATGTCAGCATGGCATTAGGATGACCACACTCATCCTCTTTTCTTTCCTCTCTCATTCATTCTTTTGCTTTTTCATTCATTCGATTAATGAAAATCTCAATCCGTATCTATTGAGCATGAATATGTGCTCTGGTTCTTTATCTTGGTCATTTTGCCACGGCCATGGCATGGAGAGAGAGCATGGGCTGCAGAGCTATCTTAAGTCTAGATTTGAATGCCAGGCAGCTTCTCAGAGCTTCAGGTTTCAAATTTATAAAAATAAAGATTATCATGCCTACTATTCAGGCAGAGTTTCTCAACCACAGCACTATTGACATTTGGGGCTAAATGATTCTTGTTGTGAGGACCTGCCCTGTGCATTGTAGGGTGTTTGGCAGCACCCCTGGCCTCAATCCGTTAGATGCCAGTGGCGCCCCCCAGTTGTGAAAACAAAAATGTTTCCAGACGTTAGCAAATGTTTCCTGGGGGATAAAATTGCCCCTGGTTGAGAACCACTGCTCTCAATGTTTTGGGAAAATAAAAGGGAATATGAGGACTAGCAAATGCTTCTTACACCATGGGTGCCCAGTCAATGCTAATTTCCTTTTCTTACTTCCTGTTACCATCCGCGTTACCATTTGTTCACCCTCTCAGGAAGCCAGCAGTAATACTCAAGGAAGTGATACTGTAAAACCTTATTCTCCCTCTCTAGGATCTTCTGAAACCTTCAGCAGCCCCACCCACTCTGCCACATGCTTTGACTGGCGGCCCCATCCTACCCTCCAATCTACCTCCAGCCCTTATCTGAATTTTAAGTGAAAAAAAGTTTTGCCAGCTGAGACACGAATGAGCTGACATCAATACTTTCTATCATTAGAAGGAAAAGCGTAGAACAATATATAGATAACACACTAAGAAGCCAAAATTAATGTGAAAGCGTATGAATGCTTACTGCAGAGCAGGCACTTGACTTACACATCTCTAATTTTTACAACAACCCCAGAATATAAATATTATCATACCCATTTTCACATGAAGAAACTTAGCTTCAGAGAATTTAAAATAATTTGTCCAAGGCTACATGGTTAGTAAGTGGTAAAGACAGAATATGAAACCAGGTGTGCCTGATGCTAAAGACTTCATGTTTTCTACAACACGAGAGGAGCTTCCTGGTGTGCAGAGACCACTTACACACCATGTGAACAGAACCACTGAGTGGCCCTCAGGCCTAGGAATGGTTGCCCCTGGCTGCGAGCAGCCTCATTTGTTTACAACATTACATGTGTGGTTTTCTCTGTGTGCCACGATATGAAAGTGGTCAGGAAGCTCTGCACACTGCACATGCTATTTGCCTGAATTGTCTCAGGCTCCAGATACCACCTCTAGCCATTTCACTGAGCTAAAAGAACCAGACAACATTTTTTGGACGACTTATAAAAGGAGATAACCACGGAGTCAGGTAGGGCATTTCCAGGGATACCAAAACAGAAATGAGTCTCTCTCCCATCACAGCTGTGAAAGCACAAAACACAAGGAGATGTTTCTAAAACAAAATGATTACAATTATAGGGGCGTGCTATTTATTAAATCTGAAATATGCCAATCAGGAAGGAGAATTCTTTGAAAAGGATAGCTTGATATAAAATGTGTATTCTGGCAATGGGAAAAGTACAATATGAATAACTCAAAAATCATGAAAGCCCAGTGACTAAGAAGCTTTGGAGACAGACCCAGATCAAAAGCCGCCTCCCCTACAAGCTGTGCAGTCTTGGATATATTAGTCATCCTTTCTGAGTGCTGTTGCCTCATCTGTAAATTGGAAATTTCATGAGTACTCACCCTATAATATTGTTGTGAAGACTAAATGAGAAAATCCATAAATAATGCTTAACACAGAACCTGGCATATAAATTTTGTCTTTATCTTTGTTATTGTTAAAAAACTAGAAGAGTCTTTTCGCTGCTTCCAGAAGGACTAGTGTTTATAGACCATTTTGGGAAGGGCAGATAAATGCTATAAACTCAAATCATTCCAACTCTACTTACTCTCAGATTCCAGCTGCTAGATTCAGAATGCACTGTTTTCTCTTTGCCTTGCTTGGTTGGGTTTTGTTTCTCTTCCTCTTAATATCCTGACCACAGGATCAGTGGATCCCTGTGATTGTTTTATCAGCCCTTTCTAGGGTTTCCTCAATACAGCCACTTCCCCATGAGTTGAGCCACTCCAGGCACTTTATTCAGCTGCCAAATTCAAAGGAAGAGGAAGCCTGGGAAGGGAGGCAACCACTGCAAGGGAAGAAAAGAGAAAGAGGCCAGGCGCAGTGGCTCACGCCTCTAATCCTAGCACTCTGGGAGGCTGAGTTGGGCGGATGGCTCAAGGTCAAAAGTTCGAAACCAGCCTGAGCAAGAGCCAGACCCCATCTCTACCAAAATAGAAAAAATTAGCTGGGCATGGTGGTGCATGCTTGTAGTCCCAGCTACTCGGGAGGCTGAGGCAGAAGGATTACTTGAGCCCAGGAGTTTGAGGTTGCTGTGAGCTAGGCTGATGCCATGACACTCTAGCTGGGGCAACAGAGTGAGACTCTGTCTCAAAAAAAAAAAAAAAAGAGAGAGAGAGAGAGAGAGAGAAGAGAAAGAATGGTTGAGTTGGGGAGGCTCCGGTTTGAGGGATCTCTGCCAGGTCCCAGCACCAGCATCACCTGTCAAGAATTCAGGTCTTTAAAGCACTGATATCTCTAACAACCTTTTGGAAATGCAAATATCCTAAGCTTTGTGGATCATTAAGTTCAGAGTGTAAATTTGTTCACCAGTCACTTTTCTTTAGAGTAGGAGTGTGCTGAAGAGTTTTGATGAGAGGAGAGAGGAAGAGAGCAATTTCTGAGGAAGCCAAGACCCTTGACAAAATGAGGGGCTTAGACAACAAAGGGCTATTTATCATTGAGAACCTAGGATAGAAAGGGAAAGATGAAACCCTGTTTTAGACTCAACTATGCCACTGTGTGATCTTGAGCAAGGCACTGCTTCTCTGGACCTCAGTATAGGGAGAAAGATGAAAGGGATGCTCTTTATCAGGTGTGTCTTTTGCAAATATCTTCTTCCAGTCTGTAGTTTGTTTTCTCATTCTCTTGACAGTGTCTTTTTGAGAGCAGAAGTTTTTTTTTTAATTTTAATATAGTCCAACTTATCAATTAATTCTTTCCTAGATCATACCTTTTGTATTGTATCTAAAAAGGTGATTACTTTTCTCCATTGTATTTCATGTGCTTCTTTATCAAAGATCAGTTGACTATATTTATGTAGGTCTGTTTCTGGACTTTCTATTCTGTTCCACTGGCATGCTGAGTAGATTGGAAGGCATCAAGGACTTGCTGAACTTGTCTTGCCTTCCTGTCTCTCACCTCTGTTGAAGCAAATCATAGAAACCAGAATCCCTCTTCCCCAAGGCGGGTCATGGAAACTAGAACCCCTCTCCTCCAAAGCATGACATAAAACTTAGAAACGTCACTCTCTCTCTCCTCCCTTAAAGACCCTCATTCCAGAGGGGTCTTGCTCCATAACCCAGAGGAAGGAATGCTATTCAGAGAAGCCGAGAAGAATCAAAACAAACAGGGCTTGCTAGGTTTCCCACCTCAGTCTATTACCGGTAGACCATACTCTTATCTAATCACATTTCTATACACTGTCTGCTCTTCATTGAACCTTAGCAGAGTTTTCCCTGGGTCTTTTTTGGGTCTTCATTTCTGAAAGCTCCTGTGTTATGCAAAATTTTGATTAAGTAAATGTGCTATGCGTTTCTCTTCTTAACCTGTCTTTTGTTATGGGATTGTCAGCCATGATCCTTATGGTGGATGAAGAAAGATATCACACCTTTCTACCTCTATGAGGCTCCAGATGCTCCTTTCTCTTCAGTGATGATTTTCAGGGTAAGAGTGCCCAGTCTACCACAACCTGTCAGGGATAGATAGGAAAGAGTTGAAACCCTAGGTCACTCCTGGGCAGGTTGTTCTCTGGGGCAAAACACAGAAGGGTGGGGACAAAGACATAGTTTACCATGAGTGCCATCCTAAACAGGTGCTGAATCAGGAAGGAAGAGGTGTGCCATCACCTAGAGAGAAGACAGCAGAAGGGCCAGGAGCCATGGAGATCCATGAATCAGGTATCCAGAGCAGAAGAGCTAGAGAGGAGTCAGAGGCAGATGGGAGTGTGGTGAGTCCATGGTCGGTTTGAAACAAATCTTGTTAACACCCAAGTTTCTACCATTGATTTCTTATTGTGCACTGATTGGCAGATTACTAGGGTAGGACAGATCCTAAAAGTGACCAGAATGTAAATAAAGGAGATCTCCTCTAACCATAGCATTTGAGTAAAGTTGCAAATATGAAGGCAGTATTGTGGCTGGTTGAGTAGCCTACGGGAAAGGCTCTCCCTCCGTAACCTTGGGTTTTGCATCTGTGGATTCAACCAACTGTGGATCAACAATATTCAGGAAAAAAGATAACAACAATGCAATAATAAAAAAAAGTAAAAAGTAAAAGAAAAGGCTCTCAATGAGGCCTCATTTTATCAATCTAGAAAATGGGAAAACTTATTTTGTACAAGAGGACAGTGGAAGTCCCTGCTCACCATCTGTTATTTCTTGTGGTCCCCAGTCTCAGTAGAGGTGAAGAGTTTATTCTGACAACAGTGCAGAGCAGGAGGGCATCCTGGGGTGAACTTGGGCCCTGGCAGAATAGCAGAAGTAATAACAGTGTCTTCCAGAATCACTGGAGGAAATGATACTGAGAGTGGCAATAGCAACAACTTCTGAGCAGGGAAGAAAGAACTCATGGGGGCTAATAACAACTGAGTTACTGAATCAGCATCTGGTGCTCTAACCCAATGTTGACTTTCCACTAGATATAAAAGGTGGGGTGGGGATGGGAGCAGAAGATGAATAAATAAGAAGAGATAGGGCCAGGCATGGTGGCTCATGCCTGTAATCCTAGCACTCTGGGAGGCCAAGGCGGTGAATCGTTTGAGCTCAGGTTTTCAAGACCAGCCTGATAAAGAATGAGATCCCATCTCTACTAAAAAAATAGAAAGAAATTAGTTGGACAGCTAAAAATATATATATATATATATATATATATATAAATTAGCCGGGCATGGTGGCACATGCCTGTAGTCCCAGCTACTCGGGAGGCTGAGGCAGGAGGATCGCTTGAGCTCAGGAGTTTGAGGTTGCTGTGAGCTAGGCTGATGCCACGGCACTCTAGCCCGGGCAACAGAGCAAGACTCTGTCTCAAAAAAAAAAAAAGAAAGAAAGAAAAAAGAGAGATAGGAGCCTCTGCCCTGAGGAATTCTCATTACAATGGGAAAGACAGGATGCATACAGGAGACAGATACAAAAGCAACACAAACACATCTTATGCTTCATATCAATTAGTAGAGCAGAAAGGAGCTTTGAGTTTGTGAGTGGAATTAAAAATTGAGGAAAAGTATAAATGTTAGAAGACCTGGTTGATTTTAAAGCCAAAACATCTCATCAGAAGGGTTTTGATTTCAGACACATCTGTGTGTTACCTTGCAAGGTAGTTCTGAATATCAAGCAGTAATCACATAAATGTATGAAATCACTGAAGAGCACACAGCTAGGAGAGTCATGCTTGCACCATAAAGAGTTAGGACAGTCATAAAATGGAAATCATGTTTGTGTGACAAACAACACAACAGCCTCAAGGAAAACAAGTGCCAATATCAGTCTGGTGAAAGCTTAGAACAAGGTGAGATTGCAAACTGAACTAGAGGTGAGAAGAACACATAGAAGAGCCTGCCTACATAGCAAAATTCCTTCTTGCATAGCCCCTTGGTCATATTTGGGCCCTAACTCTAACATACTTTCAGACCACTTCACTTTCAGCTTTTCAGATTATCAAACCAAGTGAGAAACGGTATCTCCACCTAATTTCTGTGCCTAAACTCATGATGCTCTGCCATTCTGGTGATTTTTCATTTTGGACATGGCCATTTTGATTTGTGTTATATAAATAGCTGTAAAAACCAGCCATATACAAATGTCTTCATTAGAAATGTTAACTGAAGAAATAACAAGGTTCATAAATCTGGAAAGGAGAGCTTTATTTCTCACAAAGGGTTGCAGCATGTGTGTGGCCATTCTGACAGGCTGGAAAGCAAAGCCTGGGCCAGAAGCCGGAAACACATGCTTCAAGACAGGGACAATGGAAACAGGAATTTATACTGAGCAGAGTGGCAAAATATACACATTTAACAAGCTATAGGAGGAGTCATGAATATTCACAAAATGAGTAACATGCACATGCATAACCAAACTTTATACCCCTTTATGGGATTAGAAATGGTAAACCTCTTATGTCAAAAGGTGAAGCAAGAACAAGAAAACCCTCTCCCTGTGCATGCTCTGTAGACAGGTTAAAACCACTCCGTGGTTGCTGGTCTCTTCTCGGGAAAGAATGCTGACCTGGATCATGAGATTGGTTTCTGTTTAGCCCTTAGGAAAAAAGGCTGATGGCTGTTAGCAAGGGAGTGGGTATAATGAAGCGTGTCTGACTTCCCATCCCGGCATGGCTGGGAACTCAGTTTTAAAGTTTCTCTGGGGTCCTCTTGGCCAAGAGGGGGTTCATTCAGTCAGCAGGGGGCTTAGGAGTTTATTTTAGTTCACAGAACAACCAGAAAGAGCCAGATAATATACAAAATGATACCTTTTCCTGAACCCATCAGAGTGCTAAGGTAGCAGGGCAACCAAGTACCCTGAAATCTAAGAAAAGACAGGTGCTTCCCAAGAGAGCTAGGAAGTATGACAGGCTCACCTGTAACACAGTATAGAAGGAAGATGGGGCTGCCATACAAATGATCGGAAGAATTCAGCAAAAATTTTAAATAAATTGCTAAAAGCCAGAACTGGGAACTGATTATGCAAGGGGCATTCATACTCATTTGAAGGATCTTCATGGACCTCCAACAGAGCTCATAAAAGATTGTGGGCAGCACAGGCAGGAGACAGAGAATGTCTCCTGGTGACATATACCTAGCTATATGGTAGCAGGTATATCCCTAGCTATATGGGAGCAGCTGCCATTGTGGAAAAGGCACAATGAACCTAAACCCTTTTCCCTAAGGAACAAAAGCCTTAAAACACTAGAAGAGGATCAGTCAGAAAGTGGGCCCTCACCAAACACAGAATCTGCCAGCACTTTGATCTAGGATTTCCCAGCCTCCCAAACTGTGAGAAATAAATTTCTATGGTGTGTTTGCTTCATTAAAAAAAAAAAAATACTAGAAGAGGGACCCAGGGCACAGATAAGAAGCCCATTACACCTGGAGAAAAAGGAACAGGAAAAAACCCTCTCTGCTCTTGGGAAAGGGGCTGGAAACCATCCCAGGCCAGAACATTAGTGGTCTTTTACCACTGAGGAAGGTACAGGATCACTGAAAAATCTTATCCTCAAGATCCAGTGACAGAAGGCCCACCTAAGACTGAGGTAGGACTAGGTAGGCAGAGAACCCCTGCCCCACCTCTCAGGCTAGCAAGTACTGAGTGAGAAGCAATAGCACTCTACCACTAGAGAGAGAATCTCTGAAGTGCAGGCACATAGGGAAGGCCTAAAGCTGGTATGGAGCAGGAACATTGAGAAAACACCCTCCAACAAATACCAGCCCCAGCCCAAGCACAAGATAGCACAGGAAGTATTTAAAGCTATCTATGGCAACAACAAAACCCAAACCCAGCTCAATTCTTGACTAGATTGGCCCAACCCTCCTATACTAATAGCTTCCCAGAAGAGTGGTGCCCATTTCCAAGTAAAAATACAATTTACCTCAGTCTCTACTGTCATACACTTGATGTATAACATTCAATAAAATTATGAGTCTATACAAAAAAGGCAGATAAAAACAACCTTGTCAAGAGACAATTAAGCAATAGAAACTATTTCAGAGATGATCCAGATGTTGGTACTATCAAAAAGAATTTAATATAACTATAATTGTCATGTTAAAGGCTCTAGTGGAAAAGGTGAACAACATGCATAAACAGATGGGGAATTTCAGCAGAGAGATAGATACTACAGGATGAGTCAAAAGGAAATATTAGAAATTTTTGAAACAAAGTAAGAGAGAAGAATGTTTTCAACAGACTCATCAGCGTAGATTCCATTCCGCTGAGAAATAATCGGTACCTTGAGATAGGTTCATAGAAATTACCCAAACTTAAATGGAAAGAGAAAAAAAAGAAAATAGAATAGAACATCCAAGAACTGTGGGACAACATAAACTGGTCTAACGTGTGTAATTGAAAACTGAAAGAAGAGAGAAAGAATGGGAGAGAAGAAACATTTGAAGAGATAGTGGCCCAAAATGTTTAAAAAACAATGGAAGTTATCAAAACACAGATCCAAGAAGGTCAGCCAACCACAGACAGATTAAATACACACACACACACACCCCTAAATGGTGGGGGGGACTTTTTCATATTGGGAGGCTACATTAATTTAGCTGTAATCAGATAAGGCTGTATTCAAAAACTTCAATTAGATATACTTAAAAATGTACATTATTTTGTAAAAATCTAACCACTATGTATTTAATAATTTCAAAAAATGAAAACTATTTGTTAATTTTAAAGTTAACTAACTTTTCAATGACTTTGTTGTGTCGCCTTTTTTTGGAAAGCATTTGAATATTTGGTTGCAGCATGGAGGTCCACAGTCTCAGTTGATCCTCTAGATGGGTATCAATCATTTGTGACCTTAAAGGCATCTTGATTTGAATTAGGTAGGAGAATGCAGATTCACAGCAATAAGTGGTTGAAAAGCAAGAAAGCATTTTTTAAGCATGTTGCCAAAGGTGTGGGTATACTACTGTAATTTTACATATTTTGATTGGATCTTTCTTAGCATCAAACAATGACTTTAAAATGTCATCTACCGAGAGCTCAATCAATTCCATCTGTAGTTCTTTAGGTGCCTTGGTAATATCAACTAGGTGAGGCTGAAATGCTAATTTGAGTGTGATGTCATGATCTCAAAGTCAGTGAAGCTTTCATTGTATTCTCCAATTAATAGGTCTATAATAGCTGCATATTCTTCAAATGATTCACATATATCATTCTGCTCATCAATGACCTTTGCTAACTGGGGAAAATGTTCATCCAAAATTTCCTTTTGAAGAAGTGTTTTGAAAAGGCAGCTTTTTTCAAAATGCTTGGATTTTTTGCCACATATCATATATAGACTTATTTTACCTTGCAAAGAAATATTCAAGTCATTTTGATTTGACATGATAGCACACAGAAATGTTGCATTCCTGTAAAATCTTCTTTTAATAATTCACATTGCTGATTCTGTTCTTCATAAAATGTAACCATCTGTTCACAGAGATAAAATTTTGGCGAACACCTGTCCCTGAGATAGCCAACACACTTTAGAATGCTAAGGCAAAGCCTCATCCTCATCATTCAAAATGTTACAGAACGTTGCAAAACTGATGATGCCATGTTGCATTTGCACTAATATAGTTAACAATTCTTATAACTTGTTGCAAAGTGTCACTTAAAATAGTGGTTTTAGCATAGTGATTTTGCTGATACAAGATACAATGAAAAGAAATGAGAGCGTCTGGATCTGTTAATGCTTTTTTTTATTTGCGCAATAAACCCTTCATGTTTTCCTGGCATGGAACGTGTATGGCCTATACATACACTCACTAAATTTGCCAAATTCAGTCCAACTTTATGACATTTATCTTGAAAGTTGTTGAAGATATCTATTCCTCATGTTCTGTTCTTAAGAGTGCCCAAAGTGAGTAACTCTTTGTAACAAAGAAAATCTTCTGTTGTGACCCGAATGAAGTATAAAACCTGCACCAAGTCAGTAGTATCAGTTGATTCATCCAAAGTGATTGAATAATATACATTTTCCTTTTGAAATATTGCATGAAGTTGTTCTGTTAAGTTGAAGGCTAATTCATGCTGACAATCAGTTACGATTCTCCTTGAAAGAGGCGGTTGTTTGTACTTAGAAGCATTACCAGGGTCTCAGCATCCTACAACTTCCACAATGCATTCTTTCTTTCACAATTTCTATATCACTGAATGGCTTCCCTTTTTTCCTGAGTATATAAGCTACTTTATAAGTTGATTCAGTGGTGTTATTTCCAGATCTTATTGCTGCATGAAAGAATTGTCTTTGCTTTTAATCTTTTAATTTCTGTAATAAAACCTTTCAAGTCTCTCCCTCTAATTTAAAATATTTGTGGTCCTTATGAGTGTTATAATGCTAATGAGCACTGAATTTCTTTAATGTTGATATTGCAGTCTCACAAAGCAAGCAAATCATCTTATCTTTAGCAGAAACAAGATAATATTGCAATTCTCAATCCTCATTTAAAAAATCAATTTTCTTCTTTCAGCATTCTCTTGGTTTTCTTCGACATGGTGGGCTATTTAGCAGACAGATTAAAAAATACTGTCGAGCTGTGCAACTATTCACAAATTCCACTTCAAACAGAAACGCAATGCACCATCGTCAAAAGCTGATAACTGACTGGTGTACTTGACTCCCAGACACTGTCACCAGCCTGCCTGGCACCAGTCAGGCAGGGGAAGTTAGAATTAAATCATGAGTGTAGCAACCGTCAATTTAGCCCTTACGGCTTACTAATATTCTAATTGTGCTGGTCAATCAGGGAGCATTATTTCATTGAAACTTATTTTATTCTTTGGTATTTTAAATACATTCATTTTAAAAATAAAATAAAATATAAAAGATAAACAAAAATGTATTAATAAAAATAAAAGAATTTGTTCTGTAAAATTTGGATTCCGTCAGAAGGCCGTACTTAAAGACCTAGAAGGTCACATGTGGCCTTAACGCCACAGGTTTCCCACCCCTGACCTAAATGCTAGTACATCATATTTAAACTGAAAATCAAAGATAAAGAAAAAATCACTAAAATATCAATAGATCTTTATTTTTAAAAATCTTAATTAGGGAGCTAGGATGAGCCAGGTGTTGTGGCTCAGGCCTGTAATCCCAGCACTTTAGAAGACTGAGGGGGAAGGATCAGGAGGATTGCTTGAGCCTGGGAGCTCAAGGTTGCAGTGAACTATGATCACACCACTGCACTGTAGCAACACAATGAGACCCCGTCTCCAAAAAGAGAGAGAGAGAGAGAGAGAGAGAGAGAGAGAGAGAGAGAGAGAGAGAGAGAGAGGGTGCCATTGGCCAGTGCCACCACTCTAGCCAGCCACCGATGAAATAACCAGAAGCTATGTTGGCAGAAATGTCAAAATAATCTAAATCTTTCTCTTGGCCAACTCGTTTGCATGGAAGATTTAAAAAGAAAAATCTTCCAAGAAAACAGCAATACTGTGCTTCCAAAATAAGTGGAACCCCAGACCTTGTTTTCTAGTCTTCCCTTCAAGACCAGAACTTCAGGTCATCATCTCCTCATCTGCACTCTTCCTCGGAAGAGGAAGTCATTTTTCTTTCTGAATCTCAGTTTCCTCCCTTAATTTGTCCTAGATGTTTCATTGGGGTCTGTCACAGATAATGTCCTTTTATTCTAAACCCAGGGAGAATTCAGAATCCTCTCACTTCTCTATGAAGTAACAGGGGCAGTATGTAGTCTTTCTGGATGTATCTTTGCAGTTCGCAGGGCCAAATACTCTGGTGGTGTTCATCGTCTGTTTCATCAAGACTTATCAGGGCCGGGTGCGGTGGCTCAAGCCTGTAATCCTAGCACTCTGGGAAGCCATGGCAGGAGGATCACTCAAGATCAGGATTTCGAGACCAGCCTGAGCAACAGCGAGACCCCGTCTCTACTGAAAAAAAGTAGAAAGAAATTAATTGGCCAACTAAAAATATATAGAAAAAATTAGCCGGGCATGGTGGTGCATGCCTGTAGTCCCAGCAACTCAGGAGGCTGAGGCAGGAGGATCGCTTGAGCCTAGGAGTTTGAGGTTGCTGTGAGGGAGGCTGACACCATGGCACTCTAGCCTGGGCAACAGAGTGAGACTCTGTCTCAAAAAAACAAAACAAAACAAAAAAAAACAACATGTAGGGTGGGCCTAGGAACTAGTTCTCGGATGGCTCCTTGGTATAGGGTTATGAGTCTCCTTTTAGGTGCAAAACTAGTCACTGAAAACCTGTAGTGTGAGCCTGCAAGTTCCCCATCCTGAGGCACTAGAAGACTGGGGTTAAAGCCATAGGGATGTAAAAGGTAGGAACCTCCTCTGCTGATCTGCCCCCACCCCATGTAACTCATTTCCTCCTATCTATATTTTTCTATTCCTGTCAGAGCTAACCCAGGTCTTGCCATTCTAGCATCTATTCTGCCTCTGACCACCTCCCACACCCAAACCTCAAGCAGAGGGTCGTCCTCCTAGCCTGGGGAAATAAAAAGAATCAAAGGGCAGTGAGATACTGAGAGAAGGGAGAAAACTAAGGGCTCTCCACTTACCCACTGGGTGTCAGTGGGGCTTTCTCTACACAGAGTTTCTTCCTGGGCTCCGTAAGGACTGGTGCGGGGCTCACAGGAGCCTCACTCTCGTCATCCAGTTCTGCCAACACTCGGTGAACAGATTTCCTCCGATTTCGTGGGGGAGGGGCAGAAGAGGTGGTCCCCACTTCCCCAGGTGGGGTGAGAACAGACAGGCTCTTTGGCCCACCCCCACTCCGGGAGAAAGTGAGGGGCTGTGCCTGGAGCTTGCTGAGGCTGCCGATGGAGTTGAGGATCAGTGTGGCCTTGGGGGCAGGGGAGAGGGTGCTGAGAGGACGCTGTGGAGCCCCTTGGGAGGGTAGCATGGGTCGGAAACCGGCCCTAGCTTCTTCCCTAGACCGTGGGATGGTAATGGCAGCAAAGTCTTGAGGTTTGACTCGGACTTGCTGGAACATGAAGTAGAACTCCGAGGGGCTGGTTCCTGGGGGCTCTTCAGGGCCAAAGGTCAGGAGGTCCCCATCGCTCAACTCCAGCCTATGACCTCTTGGGAGTCGGACATTATTGACCAAAGTCCCTGTTGACGGTGGGGCACCAGATACAGAAAAGGACAAAACCAGAAATGTCCAGAGTCAGGAGTGGAGAAATCTGACTCTGTTTGATTTCTGGGGAACATGGGGAAGAACATGACATCCTCATCAAATTCTCCCTCACATTCTAAGCCCCTCAGCAGGTAATAGAGAGCAGGTAATAAGCTTATTGTCCACTGGGAACAAGTTTATTTTTCCTATGCTTTCCTACAAAGGACACCTCCCTTACTCTCCTGAGGTCCAATCCTCAGTCATGTGCACTCTTGCCCAACTCCAACTCAGAATAGTTCAGAATGGTTCAAACCCTAGCTCTACAACCTTACCAGCTATGTGATCCTGGACAAATTTCTTATCCTCTATGTGCCTCATTTTCCTTGACTGCAAAATGATGATATTAATGCCACCTACATTCAATGCACTTAAAACAGTGACTGGCTTATAATAGTAAGCACTAAATGAATGTTGGCTACTATAGTCTAATCACACACCCCCAAAGCTGACTCTACCAAGAGGCTTTGCCAGGGGCCAGCAGCAGAACTCAAATGTGAATCCAGGCCTTCAGAGGCTGACTAACTATCCCAAGTCAGGGAGAAAGACACATGCCCAGATCATTAAAACATAATTCAACATATAACTGCCCTAACCCAGGACCAGAGTGCCTCAGCAAAGCTGGAAACTGAATCAAGTCTGAACTTGGCCCCCAATGGCTCCAGAACATCCCCACTGTGACACTTCTCTGATGATGCTCCAGGCCCTGTATGAGCTAAACAGGACCAACAAGGATCAGTCCTTCAGAGAGCTTCTGACACTGAACCCTTCTGGCGGGAAGACAGAGATCTAGACCATGACCATCCATCCAACCTTATGGGGAGTTTAGGAAGCAGGTGGCAAGGTCCTTGTGGAGCCCCTTACTCATTCCAGCCAGGAACTTCTGACCGCCCAGGGGAAAAGCTGCGCTGCTCACTGCTCACCTTGGCTGCTGTGGTCCTCCAGGCTGACCCTCCAGTCATCACCCCGGGGCTCAGCATGCAGCTCAGCGTGGACTCCAGAGATGAAGCCAGGCTCCTGCTGGGGCTGCAGGGCCACATCACACAGGTCAGCCCTGTGGCCCAAGCGATAGGTGCAGCCAGTGCCAGTGGGGGGGTGGAAGGTGTAGAGATCACCGCCTCTGCCGCCCCCTATGCGCAGCAGCTGGAAGCAGGGCAGCATGGGCGGTGCCCCCTCTGCACTACCTCTTCCACTTCAGGCATCTATCACCTTTCCCACTCTTGGGCCATGCACCGTTGGCTTATGTTCTTTTTCCAGTCTGATGCAAACTTGAGCTGTGCTGTGTGCAATTTCAATTTTGACCACACTACCTGAGTAGTGCAAATTCAGAGCGCAAGCAGCATAGACGCTCAATGCAAAATTGGTTGTTAAGCAGACTTGCAACTGAAAAATTCCAGGAAGGTCTTGATGCAATGCAAAAACAGGAACACGTCTACAGCATCTCAGCAGAACTGGATCCTCAGGCCGCAAAATGTTCGGGAAACCTCCGATTTGTGCAAGACAACGACACATTAAGCAGCTTCTGGGGAAATAAAAATTGGAGATGTGTGTGTGTGGGGGGGTCCTGTTATACAAACATATAACGTACAATAAGAACGTATCACCTCCGTGTAATTTGAAGAGCAGCTTCTTCCTGTCAAACTTGCTTACGAAAATAATGTACCCCTCCTGCTCGCCCGCGCCCCCTCTTCTGGCCAATCCTTCACTCATAACTAATTAGTCTGAACCCCCGAGGGAAATGAATCCACTGTCACCCTCCAAAAGGCAATACAAACGAGTCCTTATGTACTCCAACAGAGCGGATCTAAACCCCTGCTTCCCGGCCTCTGAGGGTGGGATAAAAACAGAGGAAGGGGCCCCCCGCGATCATGGAAGGCAGACCCGGCCTTTTCCCTCCCAGCTCCAGGCCAGTTTCGGATCTACCTGCGCTGTGCAGTCTCCGAGTGGTATCTTCTTCCGGCGGTGCCAGGCCGTGCGGCGGCCCCGGAACCTCTCGGGCGCCTCCGCCGGAGCCGGAGCTCCCGCAGCTGTTTGACAGCCGAGAAGCCGGGGCCAGGAGGGGCGCGGCCTCGGCGCGCGGGCAGCGCCGACCCCTCCTTCGGAATTCCCGGGTCCGAACTTCGCGCCGAGCGAGCCCGCCCCCATCCCGTTCCTGATTGGCCAGCTCCTTTGTTCTCCTCCGCACCATTGGACAGTGTGCTGGGAGGGTCGGCAAGCTCCCGCCTTCTGCTTTTTCTGATTAGTTCACAAGTTTTCCCGGGTTCCCGGAGTGGGGAGGAGCCGCCAGGGCGCGGAGACGCCCGGACGCATTAATTGGACCCGGCTGTAGTCGCCACTGCGCCTGCGTGCACCTTTGCCGCTGCTCCTCCTTCCGGGGTGAACTAGGGCTTTAGAGCGGCCCGCCGGCCTGCCCGCCGTGCGCAGGCGCGGTCGGAGCAGAGGCCGGGTCGGAAGGGAGTTGTGGGGGTGTGGCCCCAGCGCGGAGGGGCTCTCGCGCTGGGTAAGAGGCGTTCACAGGAGTCGGTTGGGGGCGGGAAGGGGCTGATAGGGGGATTCTGGGGGGTTCAGGGGATCCATAGGGAAGAGGGGGACAGGGGCCGGGTAAAAGGACAGATGAGGTCAGAACAGCCTTAGAGCTCGAGGTCCAGCAGGGTGAAGACCCAGGGATATCCGTGGGAGAGGAGTCGGGGAACAGAGAGCCGGCTAGAGTGCAGGGAGGCGAGCGCAGGCCATTGAGTTGAGAGATGAGGGTGAGGGTCCAGAATAATTCCTTCAAGAAAAAAGCAGATTAGGATGTAGGAAGGGACGGGTTAGGAATCTCAGATTTGGGTAAAAACATAGATGAATTTGGGTGGGAGGAAGATCTTGAAGAGCCTACTATGCTTTAGGACTCTGGAAAGAGGAGGTGGGCAACAGGAATGGAAGCCGAAGGGATAAAAGAAAGAAACTGAGAGGAAAGCTGCAAAAAAGATTTGGATGAGATGTCAGGAAGCTGGCTTTTCTGCCCAGGATCAAGCCCCACGTGTGGCCACGTTCATCTGGGTCCAGGCCTAGGGCCAGCACTTTAATAGGGAAGGACCCAGGAGAGTCATGGCCTGGTGGTGTCTGGATGGGCTTCCCCCAGGGCTTGCTGAGCCGTGGAGAGAACTCTGGAGACTGGGCTCGGGGCCCCTACCTCCTTTCTCACCTCCAACCAGGAGCAGCAGAGACTATAGAAACTTAAGGAGGAGGGTAAAGGTACTGCCAAGAATTCTGAAAGTATAAGTAAAGCCTAAGAGCTCCCCCTCAGCCTGTCTCTCGGTAAACTCTCTGTACTTCATAGCTATTGCCTGGGTTCTATTAGGATCTGGGCTGGGACAAGCTAGTAATCTTGAGGAATCTCCTACTTCTTTTAGGAAGTAGGAAAAGAGGAGCTGAGAGTCAGGTGGACCTGGCTGTAATTTATGGATTATAACTTTGTTATTGTAGGGGCTTTCTCTTAGGAAGGTGGCCTGAAAATTGAATCGGAGTGTCCTTGTTTCTCCTATTGTCCAGGGGAACATAGATGGCTGGAGACAGAATCTAGAGCCTTCAAAAAATGTCGAGATGTTTCCACCTTCAGGTCAGTGGGACCAGGCAAGGGGACTGGTGATTGTCACTGTCTGGGAAACTGACGGTCTTTGCTTTTGATTCCTCAGGTTCCATGGGTCTGATTCCCCCCTCCCACTTCCAAGCTCGGTCCCTTTCAACTCTGCCGAGAATGGCTCCCTCCTGGGTCTCAGACATTCCCCCGGTCCAACCCCCAGCCCATCAAGATATCTCAGAGAGGCGGCGGGACACCCAGACACCTCAAGTGACCATGAGGGAACGGGATGTTTCTGGTGATAGGCAGGAGCCAGGGTGGAGAGGCAGGTAGGGATCAGTCATCGCCGTTTTCTCAGACTTGCTGGCTAGTAATCCTTCTTCACTGAAATAGATTCCTTACCCTATTTTAGCCCTTGGTTCTCTAACTTACTCAATTCTACATAAGCAATTATTGGTACCTATGATGCATAAATAATAAGGCAGTGTGCTAGGTGTGCTAGAGATGAGAATGATAGTAAGACAAATCCCAACTTAAAACTTATTAACAAGGAATTTAATATCTGAAGGGAGAAGATAGATTGACCAGCAGCCAATCATAAAGCGTAGTAGAAGGCAAAATGAAAACGTACAAACTAGAAGCAGAGACCCAGTACTGTGTTGGTGTGGGTTCATTCTGATGGAGCAGTTGAAGACAGCCTTTACCGAGGACGTGCCATTGGAGCTGGCCGTGCTGGCTGTCAGTGTGTTGTCTGTAAAAAGTTTTATTTTTGTTGTTTCGTGTCTGTCTTTTCTTAATTGTACTGGAATGTCATTCTGCCATTTTGTTCCAGAGTGGGATTACATCCAAGAGGAACAGCATGATGAAAAAGGGGGGATACTAGACTGAGCGTCAGCATCTAGAGACTATTTCTAGTTTGGCTGCCAGCTAGGGGACCTTGGCGAGTCACTTCATTTCCCTAGCTACTTTAAAAAAAAATTGGTTGGTACTGGGTCTCAGAGGGAAAGCTGTCTCTTCAGCCTTGTTCTAAGCAGGTTTAAACTTTACATGACATGGGTAGACTGTTCTCCAGAGGTCGGCACTATGTTATCTATTGACGTACTGTTCTCTCAGACTCCTCATAAAGTATACCTAACCCTCAATAAATGCCTTTAACTTCCCACCTGGCCTTGCCATACTGATATTGGAAGCTCATGCCTGTGCCTCCCTCAAACCTCTCCTCACCCTTAAATCAGGATTCAGATGCCTCTGTGTGTTCTTCCAGCCTTTCCACTTACAATATGTGGCCTAATGATGTGCACATTTGACGTTTTAATGCTTCTGCCTGTATATAGCTCTCTAGAGAGATCAGGTTCCATGATCTCAGCTAGCCTTTAGTCGTGTGAGCCCAGGCACTGGACCTAGTGTGCGTAGGGTGTGATGAATGGTGACGATGATGTAAATACAGAGATCTATGCCCCAGTTTCATCCCCCAACCTCCTCACATGGGAACAGAGGGGTCCTCTTTTCCTTCTGTTTCCATTTATGCCCTGGGCATTGGAGACAAGTCTCACCTGTGCCAACCTGTCTTTGAAGATCCCTGGAGCTGGAGGGGTCACAGGCCCTGAGCCAGCAGGCTGAGCTGATCTCTCGGCAGCTGCAAGAGCTGCGGCGGCTGGAGGAGGAGGTCCGGGCCCTGCGGGAGACCTCGCTGCAGCAGAAGATGAAGCTGGAGGCCCAGGCCATGGAGCTGGAGGCTCTGGCACAGGCAGAGAAGGCTGGCCGAGCAGAGGCCGAGGGCCTGCGTGCTGCCTTGGCTGGGGCTGAGGTCATCCGGAAGAACCTGGAAGAGGGAAGCAAGCGGGAGCTGGAGGAGGTTCAGAGGCTGCACCAAGAGCAGGTGAATGTGGGGGCAGGAGGGATTCAGATTCGTAACAGGGAGAGCTGGGCAGTGGCTTCCCAGCAAAGAGCAGGTATCGCAGAAGAGACCCCTGTGAGCAGTGGAGCAAGGAGAAAAACATATCTGGTCTGGAAAGAAGGAGAACTTGGGTGTTTTGGTCTTATTCAGATTGCACTTTTCCCCCCAGGACTCAGGTGACCTCCCACCACTTGAAGCCCTCCTTCCCCTCCCAGTGGGAGGTAGTGTGCCTCCCTGCTTTACTCCAGGTACTAGCTCACCTGGGGGCATTGTGGGGTGCCATGGGGGACAGAGGAAGGGAGAGTATTCAGTCCACAAGCTCAGTTTACTCTTTGCCATCCCTGAAACTCAGTGACCAAATTAGCCTGAGTCCCTGCCCTCGTGGATGGAGCTGACAGCTTCATAGAGGACACACACATATCTACATTTAATTTAATCATAATTAATTAATTGCAGTTGGGAGCAGTGCCTTGAAGGAGAAGGACAAGGGAGTCCAAGCTTAGTCTGGGGTTTAAGGAAGGCCACCCTAACCAATTGACATGTCAAGGAACAAAACCATAAAGGTACTAGGAGGAAACATGGGTGAATTCCTGTATATCCTTGAGTGGGGAAGGCCTTTGTACCTGTGAGTCAAAGTCCAGAAGCCATAAAAGAAAAGATTGATACATTGACTTTGTAAAATTAATATTAGGAATGACAAAAAAAAGTTAAAGGACACGTGATAAACTAGAGAAGAATATTTATAGCTCGTATCACAGAAAAAGGCTAACATCCCTCATATAGAATGTGTGCCTAGAAATTGGTAAGGGGAAGAGCAGCAATCCAATCAGAAAATGGACAAGGGACAGTTCAGAGAACATACAAACGACCTTCAGATTCATGAACGAAGCTCCATGATAAGCAGCTGACATCGGTGCTGGATAGGCGCTGGCTGGTGGAGGCTCAGCAGGGCAGGAGGGGGAGTCGAGGGTGGGAGGCCGGAGGGCTGGAGCGCAGGCATGAGGGGCGCCCGTGTGCTGCCGAGACTGGGACGCGGTGCCAGGCCTCTGGCTAGGTTAGAACTTGACACTTCATCTTAGGAGCAGTGAGCAACCAAGGAACAGTTTCAGTAGGGGAATGACATGGTCAGGTTTGGATTTTGTGACTAACAAGACGAGTTCTGTGATTTATATCTCCCCCCAAATCACTTTACTGTTGTACGGAGACAGGGCTAAAGAGGGGCAGACTGGGAACCAGGGTGGCCACTTTGCCCTCCTTCCCCATCTATCCCATGACTCTTGGTGGCTCTGATACCCCTATGACCATCTGAGGTGCGGTGAGCAAAAGAAGATTCCTCCTTTCCTAGAGCTTCATTCCCAACGGGGCATGACAGACAGTGAACGCTTGTATAAGCAAGATGCCGCCAGATGCTACGTGCTCAGGAGGACGTGAACAGGAATTAGGGCAGAGTGTGGGGGATTAGAGGGCCAGTGAGGCCTCCCTGAGGTGGGGCTGTCGCTCAGGGTCTGGGGAGCCAGGACAAGGCATCTGGTTCTTGATAGACTCCCCGTGGTTGGAGCTGTGGAGCAATGGGAGAGCCAGGGGTGAGGGTGAGATCAGGCAGTGCACAGAGGCCTGGTCACCTGGCCCCACAGGCATGGGGAGGTGTCTGGCTCTTGTTGTGAGTGCTGCGGGAAGCCACTGAAGGTTTTTGAAGACTGGTTAGGAGATGGTTGCCGTTGTCCAGGCGGGAGAGGAGTGTGGCTTACCTTAGGTCGGTGGCAGTGGAGATGGAGAGACAGAGCGAGGTGAAGATATGTTTTGGGGGAGGCCTGATGGGAACTGCTGATGGTTGGGGGGTGACCAGGGAGAGTGAGGTGCCAGGGACCATCTGTGTTTGCCATGTGCAACTGGGTGATTGGTAGGGTCATTCTCTAAGATCACAGAAGGTAGGAGTGAAGGGGCAAGGCCAGGGTGGGGGTAGGGGAGGTTGGAACGCCCGTGTGCGGGGCTGGCCCAGCTGAGCCCTCTCTCCTCTCCACAGCTGTCCTCCTTGACACAGGCTCACCAGGAGGCTCTTTCCAGTTTGACCAACAAGGCCAAGGGCTTGGAGAAGTCTCTGAGTAGTCTGGAAGCCAGGCAGGCAGGGGAAGCCAAGGAGCTGGCTGTGGCCCAGGGGGAGGCCGAGCAGCTGCGGGAGCAGCTAAGGTGGGTGGCTGGGGGTCGGCACCAAAGGGGGGTCCCAAAGTTGGGGTTGTGGCAGGTCTCCAGGGCCCCCCACCGATGGCTGCCCTGCTCCCACCCCAACTCTAGCAAGACCCAAGAAGACTTGGAGGCACAGGTGACCCTGGTTGAGAATCTAAGAAAATATGTGGGGGAACAAGTTCCTCCCGAGGTCCACAGCCAGGCATGGGAACCAGAGCGACAGGAGCTTCTGGAAACTGTGCAGGTGAGAGAGTGCAGGGGTGCATCTGTGTGGGGGCCGGGAGTGGGATGTGTGGCTCAGCATCAGGTTGTGGGATGGGATAGCCCCTGGAGGGGCGTGTGGAGCACAGTCCCCAGGCCTGGGGGCTCTACAGAGGGGCTGCTTTCCCCACCCACAGCACTTGCAGGAGGACCGGGACGGCCTGCACGCCACTGCCGAGCTGCTGCAGGTGCGGGTGCAGAGCCTCACGCACATCCTCGCCCTGCAGGAGGAGGAGCTGACCAGGAGGGTAGGGCCCTCCCCCAGACCCCCTCTCCCTCCGCTGGACCCTACACCTGCTGTCCCTAGCCTCCCTCCCTGTGTGCCCCGGAACCCGCCCGGAGCTTTCTTTTGTGAACTCTTCTTGCTGGTTCTCCTAATCCCTCAGGCAGGACAGAGAAGAAACAAAGATGCCACCTCCTTCCTCTACTCCCCCAGAAGCCCACACTTTCCTCCCCTTCCTCCACCCTCAGGTTCAACCTTCAGATTCCCCGAAGCCCGAGTTTACCAGGAAGTGCCAGTCTCTGCTGAAGCGCTGGCGGGAGAAGGTGTTTGCCCTCATGGTGCAGCTTAAGGCCCAGGAGCTGGAGCACAGGGACTCCGTTAAGCAGCTGAAGGGACAGGTCGCTGCACTCTCTTTCCCCCCTGCATTTCCCCCAGCTCCTTGTTCCTTTCATACAGATGGTATTCGCTCAACAAATATTATTGAGTGGTTACCACATGCTGCGCACGCAGCCATGAACAAAACAGACAAGTCCCTGCTCTCATGCAGTTTGCATTCTAGAGCTGAGACGCAGAAGCAGCAAGGAAACAGATAACGCCCAGTTATATAAAGAAAAGTGTGACAGAGACTGAGGGTGGGTCACCCTCGGGTAGGATGGTTGGGGACAGCCTCTCTGAGGAAGTGACAGCATCTGTGTGTGGGTGGCATGGTCTGAACTGCTGGATCCTGTGAGTGGGTCAGGGGAAGGTTGCTCAAGGTGTGGGTACATGGAAAGTGCTTCTGTAAAGAACGCTGGACCCAGACTCCATTTTCAGGAACCTAAGCTTCTGTCTCCCTGCGTGGCATTCTTGCAGAGACTTCTTCACCTGCCCCTTCACTCCCAGTGTCCCCTCAGCTTTCAACTCTGGAAAGCCCTGCCTAGCTCCCTCTCCTCCCCAGATGGCAGAGCTCCAGGAACAAGTGACAGCCCAGAGCCAGGAGCAGGCCATCTTGCAGCGCTCCCTGCAGGACAAAGCTACGGAGGTGGAGGTGGAGCGGATGGGTGCCAAGGTTGGTGTCTGAGCCAGGCCCGGACTCAGGGAGGGCGGCTGGTCCCCAGGGAGGGAACCTGTCTTTCACCACATCCTCCCCAGGCCCTGCAGGTGGAGCTGAGCCGCGCTCAGGAGGCCAGGCGCCGGTGGCAGCAGCAGACAGCCGTGGCTGAGGAACAGCTAAAGCTTGTGGCCAGTGCTGTTGGCAGGTATCTGGGGTTGGGGGTGAGTGAAGTAGTATTTCTGCCTCCCCAGTTTCCTGGGCACCTTGGAATTAAAGAGTCAGGAGGGGCCAGGCATGGTGGCTCACGCCTATAATTGAAGAATCGGTACTTTTGAAGGCCAAGGCAGGAGGATGGCTTGAGCCCCAGAGTTTCAGACCAGCCTGTCCCTCTACATTGGTGCTGTGGTCGCTTGTTACGAATTCCTGCTGCATGTTGGGCTGGCGGTGAGGCTGTGCTTCCTCCTGCAGTGCAGTCTAGTAACAGCTTGAGCTAAATCGAGCACCTGGGAGCATCTTCACCTTCATAATTGCTCAAGGATGGGGCTGTGGATACTTGATCTTCCTTTCTTTTTCTCTCAAAATTTACAGGCATGCCCTGTTTACTTGGAAAAAAATTTAATCTATTTATTTGAAGCTACATACTTACTTGCTTACTAGATATCCCATCCAAAATGTCAGTTTGCTTCTAAAGCAACTGCTAGCCTGTGCCTCTCATACCAGCTTCCCAGTTGTTTCATTACTGACAAATGTTATGTAACCTCTAGAAAGACCTCTAAGGATGACCTCGCCTCAGCCTTGGACGTTGAGGTGCCTGAGGCAGGTCGTCCATGTGGAGCTCTCAGCACGGTGGCTGGCTTACAGTTTGCGTCCTATAACGTCTACTGTTACCATGAAGCTTTTCTAGTTGGGTCAGATAACAATTGTTGGTTTAGCAAAATTATGCATGCCGGGTGCAGTGGCTCACGCCTGTTATCCTAGCACTCTGGGAGGCCAAGGTGGGCGGATCGCTCGAGGTCAGTAGTTCAAGACCACCCTGAGCAAGAGCGAGATCCCGTCTCTACTAAAAAAATAGAAATTAATTGGCCAACTAAATATAGATAGAAAAAAATTAGCTGGGCATGGTGGTGCATGCCTGTAGTCCCAGCTACTCGGGAGGCTGAGGCAGGAGGATCACTTGAGCCCAGGAGTTTGAGGTTGCCGTGAGCTAGGCTGACGCCACGGCACTCTAGCCCGGTCAACAGAGTGAGACTCTGTCTCAAAAAAGAAAAAAAATTATAATGCAGGATGAATCTTTGCCCACTACTTCCTTCTCTTGGAGTTGTACCTTGGAAACACTTAGCTTTTAAAAATTATGAAAAATTTCAAACATGCATGGAATTAGACTCGTTGTGGTGCACCATCACCCAGACTCGGTCCACTGCATGTGCCTCGCACCTGCAGGAGAACAGAGAGAGATGCTGTGGACAGGGTTTTACTTTGGTTCTAGGAGATCACAGAAATGCTCTTGCCAATGATTCATTGCCAGAAGCCCTCCAGACTTAAAGCAATCCAAACTCAGATTGATGCCAGATTTGTTAGATAATCCCTGGTGACTTCGAGACTTATCAGAAAGTGGCCACAGTAGGTGTTGGAAGCACCTACTTAAGCAGTTTTCAGGTCACAGTGATCTTTGCTGTGTTGCTGGGGATCCAGCTGCCAGCCTTTGTCCTCACTTGCTTTTCTGTTGGTGCAGCCCTGGACTCTGCTGAGGAAGTCCCAGCTGTGTCCCTAGACACTCCCTTGGCCTCCTCCCTGGGCCTGTTTTAAGCTTCCCAGTTTTCATGAGCCCTGTTGGTCCTGCTTCTGGCACAGCCAGCTGATAAAGCACACAGACCTGCCCTCATTGTATCGGAGAATCTGTGCTCCTGGGCTTGTTGGACAGGGTAACTGATGCACAGTAGTGAACAAAACACAGTTTATGCCAAATAAGGTTCACAGGTTGCTTGGAAAGATACACAGTTATTTAATGTGCTCTGGGGCAAGGGCCCCTTAGAAAATTGATGAAAGCTATGCGTTCCTCACTTGTATGACAGTACAGGATAGAGGGGTGGTCTGTACAAGGCACAGTAAGTCCTTTGGCGATGAGGGGAGGGAGGAGGGTCAGTGACCTGTGCCCTCTGCAGCTCTCAGATCTGGGTCCAAAGCACCGTGGCTAAGATGGAACAGGCTGCAGCCCGGCTCCCCAGCCTCAGCAACCGACTCAGCTATGCCGTCCGCAAGGTCCACACCATTCAGGGTGGGTAGGGCAGCCTGCCCCTGCCCCGCCAGGATCTGACCCTCTTCTTCCTGGCCCCACGCTCTCTGATCCCACGTCCATCTACCAGCCTCTTCTTAGCAGTCACTGCATCTCTTCCCCCTCACTCCCCCATCTCCCCTTCACCCTTGCAAACTCGTCTCTGTTGCTGTCTGCCTTTTCCCTCCCAGGCCTGATGGCTCGAAAGCTGGCCCTTGCTCAGCTGCGCCAGGAGAGGTGAAGTTTGGGCACTTCGAGGTGGATAGGGTGGGGGGTGGGGATGGGGACTTGGGGTGTTGGCTGCTGGGACCCAAAACCATGAGGACTGAGGAGGGAGGGGGGATTAGAGGTCAGTCAGCTGGGTGCTCTCCCCTGACTCTGCTTCTCTCCCCTGTCCCAGCTGTCCCCCACGTCCACCCCCACCAGTCACAGACCTGAGCCTTGAGTTGCAGCAGCTTCGGGAGGAACGGAACCGTCTGGATGCAGAGCTGCAGCTGAGTGCCCACCTCATCCAGCAGGAGGTGGGCCGGGCCCGGGAGCAAGGTACGCCCCGTCCTGGAGTCTGGCGGGATGGAGAGGAGGGAAGACCTGGGGTCTAGGGCCTGTGGAGAGGCCTGAGCCAGCGCCACCTCCTCCCAGGGGAGGCGGAGCGGCAGCAGCTGAGCAAGGTGGCCCAGCAGCTGGAGAAGGAGCTGCAGCAGACCCAGGAGTCCCTGGCCAGCGTGGGGCTGCAGCTGGAAACGGCTCGCCGGGGACAGCAGGAGAGCACGCAGGAGGCTGCCAGTCTCCGGCAGGAACTGACCCAGCAGCAGGAGCTCTATGGGCAAGGTGCAGGGGCAGAGGGGGTTTTCCGTGGCAGGCGGGCTGGGGACCGTGAACAGAGGCTCCTCCTGACGCTCCGGTCTGTACCTTCTCCCCAGCTCTGCAAGAGAAGGTGGCTGACGTGGAAACTAGGCTGCGGGAGCAGCTGTCGGACACGGAGAGGAGACTGAATGAGGCTCGCAGGGAGCACGCGAAGGCTGGTGAGAGTTGCTGAGGTGGACGTCCGCCTTCCGGGAAGATGAAAGTGCTGAGAAATAGCTTATTGTTTCCCCTCAAACTTTTAAAAAGCTTTTTTGAAGTATGCAAGTAACGAAGGTATCGAGGAATAGTGCGGATGAATTCTCACTTGGTGAGCCACGTAGCCAGCACACTGCAGTAGCCTGGCCCACCCCACTCACTGCCCCTCCACAGAGGCCACCACCTTCCAGCCGTCTAACGCCAGTAATTACTGTCCCCAGCAGAAATTTCGAGCACCTAGACAAGTTAAATAAATCATGTAATAGGGTTGGTTGCGGTGGCTCACGCCTGTAATCCTAGCACTCTGGGAGGCTGAGGTGGGAGGATCGCTTGAGCTCAGGAGTTTGAGACCAGCCTGAGCAAAAGCGAGACCCTGTCTCTACAAAAAATGGAAAAATGAGCCGGTCGTCATAGCACGTGCTTGTAGTCCCAGCTACTCAGGAGGCTGAGGCCAGAGGATCACTTGAGCCCAGAAGTTAGAGGTTGCTGTGAACTATGATGACACCACTGCACTCTACCTGGGGGGACAGAGCAAGAATCTGTCTCAAAAGAATAAAAAGAATCACGTAATGAATATTCACATGTCTTGTCTAATTCAGCGTAGCAGGTAACACTTGCCATACTTGATGTCTTGTCTCTGTGCACATTTATATATTTTCTGGAACCGTTTGAAGTAAGTTGCATGTGTGGTTGCTCAGCGGCTTCTCCCACAAATAGGAAATTCTCCTATGTAGCTGTAATGCCGTTGGCATACTTCAAGAAAATGAACACTGATTGCACAAAATCTAATACCCAGGCCATATTCAGATTTCCTCTAGGGATCTCTGGTGTGGTTTGGGGATGGTGAAGCACTTTGGGTTCACGGATTCCCAGGGCCCTAGAGCAGCAGCCCAGCCCTCTCATGGCACAGAAGAGATAGGAGACCCACAGAGCTGCTGGTCCAGCCTTCCTGCCTCCTTGCTGGGGAGGGCCTAGCTGCCTCTGGGCTGACTCACACTTGTCCCCTCTGTGCCCTGGCTTCTCTGTAGTGGTCTCCCTGCGCCAGATCCAGCGCAAAGCCACCCGGGAAAAGGAGCGGAACCAGGAACTCAGGCATCTGCAAGAGGAGGCTCGGAAGGAGGAGGTGCAGCGACTGACCCGGCGTGTGCAAGAGCTGGAGAGGGACAAGAACCTCATGCTGGTAGGGGACAGTAGAGACCAGGGCCCATGTTGGGCTGGCTGAGGGGTAGAAGTGTGGAAGGAGGACAGAGAGGCTCTGCCCTGGCTAGGTAGCGTTTCACCTCTCCTTCCCAGGCCACCTTGCAGCAGGAGGGTCTCCTCTCCCATTACAAGCAGCAGCGACTGTTGGCAGTCCTTCCTTCCCTGCTGGGTAAGGAGAAGGCAGTGGGATCCAGCCCCAGGCCTCCAGCGTCTTCAGCGCCTGCACCTCCAGCAGCAGCAGCAGCAGCAGCAGCGCAGCCCACCAGGGAATCCATAAAAGGTAACCGGCTGAGCACAAAGGAACAAATGGGGGCCCTGCAGGAGTCTCTCCTTCAGGCACTCACGCATTCATGAGCCTTGTTCTCTGTGATCCTTGGAGGCCTTTAGCCTCTTTTATTCATACCGGCCTTGGACCAAAGACCCTCTCCCCTCTAACCCTCACATCCTGTGCCAGCCCTGTTCCCTCCGCACAGTAACCGCAAGAGCCCTCTCTTGTCCGGTGCCCATCCCGTGCTGTCTTCCTTCCCAGGGTCCCTCTCTGTCCTGCTTGACGACCTGCAGGGCCTGAGTGAGGCCATTTTCAAAGAGGAAGCTATTTGTCAAGGAGACAACCAGAACTCTCCAGCTCCAGTCCCACGACAACGCTGAGCAGCTGAGCAGCAGAGGGCTAGAGGGAAAGCCAGCCTGGGGGCCGGAGGATTCTGGAGAAGAGGGGCAGGGCCCAGCCCCTTCCTCACCCAGCAGCTGGCACTGGGGACACCAGCTGCCACTGAGTCTGAATCCTCCTGCACTAAATAAAAATGACTACAGTAGGAGCCATTGGCAATGTCATCTCTGGGAATGCGTGGGAATTTTTCCTGCACCCTCTTCTCCTGGAGATGTGAGAAGTGATCCCACACGTCGCTCTTTCTCTAGATGGTACCTTTTTCAAAACCCCTTTCCTAAGCTGCTTTGAAAGTTTTGAAAGCTCCTGTGTTTCTTTATTCTCAGCTTTTGTTTTAAAATTCTTTTCCTCTGGAAGATGATAAATGCCAGGAATGGGGAAGATAAAACATTCACTCATTCAACAGGAATGTCAGGACCAGGCACTGCACCAGCCCCAGGGCTACAGTGGTGGGCTGGGATAGGAGAGGCCTACCGTAGACAGGACCTAAATGGACGAACAAGATCGTTTCAAACAATAAAAAAGAGAAAGTACAATACGATCATATGATAGAGACTGACTCTGGACTCTTAAAAAGAAAAAGCCCTAAGAGTATTTTTTTTGAGATAGAGTCTCACTGTGTTGCCCGGACTAGAGTGCCATGGCGTCAGCCTAGCTCACAGCAACCTTAAACTCCTGGGCTCAGGCGACCCTCCTGCCTCAGCCTCCCGAGGAGCTGGGACTACAGGCATGCACCACCATGCCCGGCTAATTTTTTCTATATATATTTTTAGTTGGCCGATTAATTTCTATTTTTAGTAGAGGCGGGGTCTCGCTTTTGCTCAGGGTGGTTTCCAACTCCTGACCTTGAGCGATCCTCCCGACTTGGCCTCTCAGAGTGCTAGGATTACAGGTGTAGAGCTACTTTTTTAATCAGAGAAAAATAGACATAATTCAATGTACATTTTAAAGAGATCCTTTGGGTGTGGGGGAGGGGTGAAGGACGGGAGCAGGGAGGCCAGTTAGAAGCGTGCGGGGGCTGAAGGAGAGATGGTGGCTCAGGACCAGTGGGCTAGGCTTGGATGTGGGGCAACAGGGCTTGCAGGTGGATGGGGAGGAATGAAGGTTTCAACATGAGATGAGCCCCGAGGGGACAGTGGTGTCCCCTACTGCAGGGGGAGCAGCCTGGGGAGGAATCCAGTTCTGTTTTGGACACATTCCTTCTGAGAGGTCTGTGGACCTCCAGGCAGAGGTCCTGGAGGGAAAAGTTCTAGGGGGCCTCTGACTACAACAAGGGAGCTGAGACCCAGAGGCAGAGGGGAGGGAGGAGGTGGGCACCAGGGCACCAGCCAGGGGGCAGGGAGGAGGAAGAGGCTGAGCTTAGAGGAGCTAGGCAGCTTCTTCCTGAGCCTCTGGGCAGGACTGATGTAACCAGCTATGGGTGGGGAGAGGGGTGGGGAGATCCTCACAGCTTCCTCTTCTGTAGTCACCCAGGTGGCTCCCAGAAGGAATTCCTCAGATGTCTCTGCTGGGGAGGACCCTGCATGCCTGAAGAAGGCACATGCTGGAGAGCAGCATGCCTGGGTCCTGGGGGGAACGGGAAGTGCCAGGGAAAGGAGGAAGCTTCAAGGTGGAGCGGTCCCGTGTGGGTGGGTGGGGGGGCTGGGGCACCAGCTGACACTGTCCCAGCTGCATCCCAGGTTTTACAGGCACTCCCCCCACACCCAGCCTCAGGCCCCTGTAATTATGGCGCTTCCCCACGCTAGTTTGTTCCCATTCTTTGGCTTCCAATAGCTGCAAGGAATGAAAGGTGGACATCCCTATGATTATGGTGCAGTATTGACTGCTGCAGGGTGTAGATGGGAGTGTGTGAAATAAAAGTGGGATGACCCAATGGTACGGGGAGCCAAGCAGCTGGGTCCTGGGCTGGGGTAGACTAAAATGAGGGACGCCACCATCAGAGGTTACACATTAGCCTTGGCCTTCCAAACGGGTTTGACCAGTCGGTTCTGATGGGATTCCGCGTGTCACTGGGCCAGGCCCTCCCCAGAGACTGGCTTCCTCTTCTCCCTTCTCCCCTATAAAGCCTCTTGGGGTTCCCAGGCACCCAGATGCAGCCTACCCTGGCTTTGGGGGCCAGCAGACGGCCATGATGCTCAACTGGAAGCTGCTGGGGATCCTGGTCCTTTGCCTGTGTGCAGGAGGTGAGCGGGAACAGAGGCCAGGAGTGCAATTTGGGTGATGAGGGATGGTCGCAGGATGAGTGAGGGTGACTGCTAAGAAGGAAGGGGGTAAACTGGACCCATGGGGTGGGGGAGATCTGGGAATTCGCATTAGGGGAAGAGTTAAGGGGATGCAGGAAGGTGCATTTAGGCTCAGAATAAATGTTTTGCTGGTTCGGGTGCAGCTCCACGTGGTGATTTAAGTCAGGATTCAGGTGTGTGGGGCAACTATTCATCGGAGCCAGGACCTGTGTTAAGGGGGTGGAGTCACTGTAGAGATGGGGTCTGGGTACCAATGGGACCAAGGTGTAGGCCCCTTTGGGATGCAGGCTGGCCTGGGGTCATGCCACTGAGGTGGCCCGACTGGGGTTGGATGGAGCTCATTTGTGGAGGTCTTATCAGTTTAAAGTAGGTCAAGGTAATGGTTCAGATTAGTGCTGGTGGTAGGGGTCATGTCATTTTAAGATCATTCTAGTATTTGTAAATGTATAGAGAGCTCTCTGAGAGAGATTTTTTTTTTTTTTTTTTGAGACAGAGTCTCACTGTGTTGCCCGGGCTAGAGTGCCGTGGCGTCAGACTAGCTCACAGCAACCTCAAACTCCTGGGCTCAAGCAATCCTTCTGCCTCAGCCTCCCAAGTAGCTGGGACTACAGGCATGCACCACCATGCC